>VZTL01015834.1:53101-65899 GCA_013400535.1 Scopus umbretta
AAAAAAAAAGATACCCATAGGACACACCTCCTTTGACTTCAGAAAGCTGAAAGTTGGACACAGATTGGTGAACACAGATACGGACAAGCAATTCTCTTAATTGGCAAGGTGAACCCCTCAGCTACATAGAGAAAAGTCTCAAATATTAATTCTTTCAGTTTCCTACAGTCTAAATATCTAAGAAATACAGCACACATCTAGCCAAGCAGAAATATTTCTCCTTGTTTCAACACTACAGAGTTAAAAAGTCAAGTCTAGCACAAGAAACGTACCAGTTTTCTTCACAGGCTTTGTTACAAGTAGGGCAATATTCACACAAACGGCCAAAGCTTCTTGGATCTGTGCACTCACACTTTCCACATACACATTTTCCTCTTCCACTGCAAATCTGGCCCTTTGAATTCAGGCAGTGCTTTTCTGATTGTAACGAGCACTGGCAACGGTCACCTTCCCAGCCAGCAAAGCATTTGCATTTACCAGCTTCACATTCACCATTACCTACAACATCAGATAGCCTTAAGTCATACGCTTTTATGAAAACATAGAAAGTCAGTTTTTATATGCATACGTTTGTATTGCTGGTGCTTTACGTTAAACAGAACTAATTTAGACCTTGGCTTGCTAATTAGTTTTTAAGTTAACGATTTGGGCTGAAATTACCAGCATGATACATACCTATGGCTGTTGTTTGTTGTTAAGTTGAGCAAAGGCTGCTACCTTGATATCATCCTAAAACATTTTACTAGAATTTTCCCTGTTGCTTTGGATCAAAGCAGCAGGGATTAAAAATTACACAATGACCAGGAAAACAGTCTTCAGGCAAACTAAACAAACTTCTCTCTAGCAAGAAAGCATTCAATCCAAATAAACAGCAAGATTCAGTGGAGAAAGGAGTACCAAGTTCATGTGCACATGCCACGTTTTTTTTTTTTTTTCCTCCTCTTTTCAGAAGCACGCATGACAGCACTGCTTTTCTGCCTTTCTAAAGGACAGGTGACTCAGCTGGGCAGGTGGGTATGCTGTGCTTATGAACTGTAGGTTGTTTAATAAGAACTTAAAACACACAGCCTCAAGGATTCAAAGTCTATGAAGAACCTCCGGTGGCCTTTACCACTTTCCAGGCAAAGCAGTGGGAGCATTAGAGCAAAATTCATATGTTTTCCATGTTGTAGCACATTTAGGCACGTGTACAACTGACATGTTGTACATGTACACTGATAACATTTAGCCACATTCTTACACTGTGTGAGAGCACCTTTAGGAAATACAGAAATGGAAAGCACAAAAAGCACAGGCAGGTCTGGCAAATCTCATGAGGTCTCCTTAACTATGCCTTGGCAGTACCTAAGTTTCACACACACTGCGATGGTCCTTCTCGTGCTCCAGAGATCCACAGAGCAGCTGCAGGGAGACAGTCCCATCTAACAGACAGGATCCCCTAAGTGGGAGTGAGGCCAAGGTACCGGCTGCCTCTTTTTTTGCCTGGGCTGGGCAGAATGCAGGAGGGAAGGGGATCACGGGACATCTCGGAGCAAGGCTCTGCACTGGAAAATATCCCATGAAGAGGCACACTGCTCAGCCATAGCCTGGGCAGCAGGTTCCCCTTGTGGTACCCTAGGGCAGGACTCTATCACAGGTGACAGTCTGCAACACCTTTTAGACAAAGATCTCCCTGACTCCTCTGTTGACCAGAGCACCACATCTCAGGCTTTAGGAGCTTATAAGTTGGAAAGGTCTGCTTATAGTAAATTTGCAAAGTTGGTTGGCAGGAAGGAAGAAGAGTGAGAAGATGAACCGTAATTCTTCATGCTGGAATGAAGTATTTAAAGGACTAGGTAACATTATTTCTCTTAATTTTATGTAAAGTTCACAGTCACCAGGAGAGCAAAACCAAAATAACTCTACAAAAGTCCATAGTCTTACTCTAAATTTATACAACTGCGGTCAAAAAACTTGGTCCCTCAATGGACTCACTGGTGAGTACAGAGTGAAAAGAAAGGATGCAACAGTACGGATTCTAAAATACTTAATTATTTCCAATGGGAAAACATATTTTAATAGAGATACAGTAATGATACTGATTCATTCCCATTTTTCCTTAATAACTTTAACCTAAAAGTACGTATTTTGTATTCTGTTCATACGCAATTTTCATTTGCATGCTTTTTTTAGAAAACATAAAGCAGGCTGGAAAAAGAATAAGAATTTCTAACTCTCCCTGTTTATGTTTCACTTCCAGTCTCCTTTCTGGAGCAGGTGTTCTGAATAGTGTTAGCATATATAACAGTATTTGAAATCCAGTGCCACTGTACCTCACATAAGACTGACTTAGGGTGTTAGAAAATCAGAACCTCATCTGAAAGTTATGATTCTTCTAATCTCTTAGTATCTCATATTCCCATTAGATTGAAATGTATCAGCTTACTTCCTGGAATAATTTTACTGCTTTATCAGTATCATTACTTCTAAAGAAGTTTGAGATTTAAATCTTAAAATAGCTAAATGACAAAAAACTCAATGAATCCCCTAAAAAGCAGTGCTGAAGTTTAGAAGACAGTGCATACTTCAGCGGTGAAGAAAGCCCAGGAGTGCGAATTCCTACCAGGCTGTTCAGGACATTTCACACACTAATTCTGCACACACCATCCTTGTACTTGGCAGTCTTATATCATTGTTTTCAGCTGCATCATGTATATAAGCTTCAGAAAACAAAACCAAACCACACCAAACCAAAATACAGACAAAAACTCTGCAGCTTACCAGAACATAAGTTCCCCTGGTGATACGGGCAGGAAAAATCATCCATTTCACAGTACTTGCCATACACCTTGCCTAGTTTGTTTTTGTAGCAGAAACATTTTCCATCTATGCAATTTCCTTGACCGCTGCAGATGGGCTGGTCCTGGTGTTGTCTGCACCTCTCAGAAGGAAGCGTATCTCTATTAGAGCTACAATTACTGTCATTGCAATGGGACTGTTTGCCATCAGAAAACGTTTCATCAGCCCATACTCCTTTGTGCCTTGCACTGTCTCCATACTGACAGGCACAGCTTTTCTGCACATTAACAATGGCGGTTTCATTGAAACCAATAGGCTTAAGTATTGCATATTTTCTTCCTCTGGTTGTACCACATCCTTTCATTGTAACTGATACATTGAAAAGTACCTAAAGAGAAATAAAGACAGATTTTTACATCATTATTATTTCCTATAAATTGCTTAAAATTTTTAACACATAAATAAAGCAGAACCTTACACTATATATGAATGCACAATAGCTAATTATAACAAAAGACACGGTGGCCATTTGTCAAATAGGATATATTAGTAATGACAGGCATCACAAATACGGTTAAAACCCTAACATTAGAAGACTGACAGCTGTCTACTTTTCATGAGAAGGAAACATAGTTCCAGAAGACAGGTTTAAAACAAGACAAACTTAACACAAGTCATAGAATTATAATAATATTCATAGAATTACCATCATCATCCTCCTGATCTTATTTAATGTGTACATTCTGTGTATATTATAGAAGTACTCAGATGAGAATTGGGACTAGATTGAGCAATACAACACACAAACAAAGAGATACTCTTCATAAAAAGAACCTACAATGAAAGTTCTCACTGCAGAAATGGTCTGTGCGAATAGAAACCACACAGGTTTTTTGGATGGCCCTATCTACTCCTACTACACCACAGAAATGGCTCACACCTTAGCAGCAGCTTATTTTTGCCATTCCTATAGTGGGGGTGGAACAAGAGAATCTTGCTGCTCTTGCTGTGGCCCTGGGCAGACCAAGTGCTGCTTTGGGGTGGACCCAGTGCCTATCTCTTGGCCACATCATGGCTATCACCACCATGCCCCAGGACCTCACCCTGGTAGTGCCCACTGCAGCAGCAGCCCCTGTGGCTTTCCAAAGTCCTGGCACAGAACCCCAGGTTGTTTTGGTGGTTAGGTGACTGCCACAGAGCTTGATTACCAAAACTCTTTGACAGCTCTGACATCTATGATACTTTCACTGGATAGCAATCTTGTATTTCATGACTTGTTTTGCTGGTTGTTCTTTTTTTTTTTTACTTTTTTTTTGTGTTTTTTTTTTTTTTTTTTTTTTTTTTGACTGGTAGGCTTCTGACAGGGTATTCTCACTAAGGCTATTTAGCCTGTTGACAGAAAACAACTCTTCCTCGCCTCCTCACAGAGAAAATATAATCAAGAGGAAAAGGTGAGAAAGGAGCCCAACAGAAGCAAACACCTTCACTCTTTACTACCAAAGAACAAAGATTTCCAAATTGAAAAAAAGGAGAAAACCTAAGAAAGTGATTACATACGAGGTTGAAACTACCCACAAAGACTAAAACCATTCATTTCTTATTGCTGTCTCCCCCTCCCGCTACACCCCCACATGAGCACAGCCGAGCCCTTGGGGACAATGGTGGCTTTGTGGTGAGCGGGGCTGCGGCTGCCTACACGGACAACAGGAGAAGAATGCTGTGCAGAAGCATGCGCTTCTTAATGTTGTATTGAGAGGGCACATAGGCTTTGTCTTGCCCTTTGCTTTTCTTCTTGTTTCTTAAATGAGCCACTACACATATAACCCCTCAGTTGCCTACATTCTCTGTGCATGAGACTTCTTCCCTTTGGTTATGGGGCAAAACTGTGTCTGTGCACTACTTAATTCGTATCACAGGTGTGTATCCCACGGGGAAGACACGCTGCAGCTAGCAAATATGCTTTTTACTCAACACAGAGCCCTGCTAGAAAACACCACCTTCATGTACAACACACTACTGGAGGAATGGCAGGGAGACGGGAGGGAAGGGCAAGTCATGTCTTGCTTACAAGTTGTGAAATTTGATGGGTCTGAACACAGCAGCAGAAAGATTAAATATACTGCAACTAAATAATTACAACACCGTGAACACAGACACTCGCTAATAGCCAAAGTTAGTTTTGCACCCTGAAGAGGCCATATGATTCTTCCAGAATATAGTACACTTTGTGTTTTGGTAGGAAAAGGAAGGAAGAAGGATTAGACAATGAAAGGAATGTGAGAATTAAGGAAAAGCATTTTGCCTGTAAACAAATACTGAAAGGAGGATTTACGGTTAAAATAAATTAATCTCTTGAGGATGGCTCATTTTCAACAGCCACAGAGGTTTAAGACCACATGCAATCTTTTACAATCAACTGGCTTGGCTTTTTATTAAAAAGAAACAGATATAAATATTTTTCTTTTCATTAAACAGAAAGAATTCCAGCCCTATTTCTTATGACATGCACAGGGAACAACACTGGAGAAGAGATGAGTTAAGAAGAAAAACATAGCAAATTTCCCTTAAACTGTAGAAACTAATCAGTAGCAAGTCATGCAGACAAAATTCAGAAGAGCATAAAATACATCTAAATGAACGTATTTAAAATTCACACATTTAATCTACCAATTTGTTTTGCTATTTCCACTCACAGACACAAGTAAAATCACACCAGCTGAGATGTATATACATGTCAAGAAGGAAAGAACTCCTTGACCCTGCTGTCCAGAAACACAAGCCTCTTCCTGGCAAGCTAAATGAATACTCTACTAGTCCAAGCAATTAAATAAATATATCAAGGCACAGAGAAGTTGTTCTGGGAAGAAGACCGCGTTCTTCATATTAGCCAGACATCTTCCCCTGCATTTTCATGGTGCATGATGCTCCAGTTTCACAATCTGCTTCATTCAGTAGGTGGCACTAATCCAAATGGGTATAAATAATTTTATTAATTTTATTTATAAAATAAACTAATTACCCACAACCCTGAATGTGCACGAAGACTACTAGAGCAAGGAGAGGGAAAGGTGGCGTCTCATACAGACCCAAGGAACACAAATTCCAGTGATTCTTTTCCACCGGGTGATTATCTTTCAACCTCTTTACGTACAGATTTCACCACAATGAACATGGCCATTGTGCCCAGTGGAGGACAAAGGAGGAGAGTTTTAATGGACATTAGCTTTCAGGAAAAGCTTTGAGCCTTAGTTCCATGAGATTAGTGAGAATTAAAATAAGATTCAGGAAAAATAAAACCAGAGAATAATAGAGAGTCTGTGATCATTAATCGCATAAATCCATTTTCAGTTTAAGTAAATCCCTAGAGGATTTCACACCATTGAAACCCAACAAAACAGAAAAATAAGTATTCCAGTTCCTTGAAGAACAAGAACTATCAACATACTTCTTCATTATACCCCACATTTTTACATCCTTCCATGCCAGTTTTTTTACTCCCGTCAGGACAGATTGCAGTGATATTGAAATGAACACCTTGGATCTGGTTATCCACTTGAATTTTCACTTCAGAGATTAGTTTCTGTAACCAGAAAACAAGTTTTAGTTGTATTGCATCTCAACATATAATGTGCATTAGTGACTAACACCAAGTATGGCTACTATGTCTGACTAAAAATGAAGAAAGCTTGCTTGTGTGAATAAAGGAATGAATTAAAGCATTGTTTCCCATATAAAGACCCGATTACATTCCAAATATACACAACCAGTGAACTGGTAAGTCTGATAAAGAGGATTACGTTTTCCAGATAAAAATGTTTTCAGCTTTTCTAAAATGGTTTTGAGACTGTATTTTTGGCAATTTGAAAATCTATTCTAACAACTGGGCACAACAAAAACTGCTTATTGTTTGAGAGACAGCACTGCCTTTTAGCAACACATTTAAAATAAAACAGTAAACGTACATACAGCTATTGTTATCCTGCAGAAAAGGTCCCTAATTAACTTGACACTTTATAAACTTCTGATATTTTGCATCTGCCTTGGAAAAGTTTTCTCTGAACAAACCTTAGAGTGATCTAGAGGCTATTGGGATTATTGTTACTGATTTATTTGGGTGAGCAAGAACTATAAAAGTCAACAACTGGTTGATTCCCATTAGGGCTTTTTACAGTATAAAATAATAAAAAAGCCAGATACTTCGTAACTTGTATTTACTGCATGCTCTAAAATCCTTCTTCTTTCCAAGAAGGAATATTGTTTCTTGACCTTTTAACAATTTATTAAAGTTCTGTACAAACCTATGAGCTGAAAATTGCAGACAGATTATTAAAATTCGTGGCATATCAGTATTTAAAAATTAGTTTAGTGATATTTTTATTACTAAAAATGGAAATTTAATTACATGAATCTGAACACATGTTTTTCTTAGTAACTTTTTGAAAATTAGTGACTCATCTTTGGCTTTCTAGCCAGGGAATTTCAGCCAGGGTTTTCCACAACTAAGCCTAAGGTTTCCCTGGCTAGAACAAGAAAGCAAGAGGCCCACTGTCATCAAACATCAACACTAAATTTATTTTCTTATCTAAGTACTTTTGCTTTCAAGAAAGCAAAACATTCAAAGCCCTGTTCACCATGTGATTGTGTATTACAAACCCCTAAAACTATGATAAAAATCCCAAATTATCAAATCCAATGAAGTTTAGGATGGGAAGGAAGATACTGTGTAAAAAATGAAAATAAGGCAAGAGCAAACTGGGGGTTGCTGGAGCAGGAAAGTCCCACAGAATCTTCCATTGAACTAAATTATTATTTTATAAATTTTTGTTTCCTCTCCTTGAATGCTTACCCTGCACTCTGCTCTAAAAACAGGGATATGGTTTAGGATGGACAGTGTAAAAGTGGCATATAAAAGGACTATGATCTTCAAATTTTTTTGCCAGCATTTTCCTGCAAACCTCCATATTCAAAATGAGATTTCTCGGTTTTATAAGAGAAAGTACAACACCAGTGAGAACTTCTCTGCAATTTGATTACACCTAGCCTCCTCTGCTTTTGAATGTCTTTGCCTTCTGCACAATGTTTCCAACATGACAGTGAGAAAAATGTGCACAAACCCACTCTCTTGACTAGGAAAAGACATGGGATTTGGTTCTTCATTACAGCCAATCTGCTGAAAGCAAACAGCCTGTTTTAGACTGTTAACCTAGTACAATGAATAATTTCAGCCTCCCATGTCCAACTAATTAAAAATAATGTGATACATGTTGATAACTTGCATATAGCTTTGTAACTGATTTTCCAACTTTTGGAACTTGCATGTTTTTGTAACTTGCATACCTTAACAGCATTCAACCATCTAACCCATCACATTCATTTTGATGCTGCTCTGTGGGCTCCCTGTACTCCAGTACATCAAATGTATACCACTTGGCTGCATTTTCAAAGTTGTTTAATGCCCCCTTTTATCAGGATATCTTTCATTCACTATCAAGATGCCAATTTCCACTTTCAAGCTGCCGTTTCCTGTCAATCATTTGTGGAAAATGATTTTATACTTTTTCCCCAAACTATTACTTTCTCTTTCCCATACTATTACTTTCTCTTTCCCATACTATTACTTTCACTTGAGAACTCCATGCAAGAGTTCACAAAGCTGTTTCCATTGTTCTCTCCCAAATCCCTATCAACTGTTCTTCACTGCCATGCTTCAAACCCCCAAGTCATTACACTGTTTTGTGCAATGTAAATCCTGCTTTCCACAACATCCACTGTTGTCAAACCACATCCTTGTAAATTCCCACCTGTTGTCTATTTTCTAAGAATTACACTGTAAACCCCTCTAGATGCTGCATTATCTTTTTGCTCTGAATTTCAACAGTGCCTAGACAGTGGTGTCTGGTCTGTAACTAAAGATCTGAGATGTCAAAATGCAAAGAAGTCAGACATTTCTTTTGAAGCTATGCAGCAACAGGTGCAGAGAATCAAACATCATATTTAGAAGCATCCTTAGAAAAGAAAAAGTGCTAGCTCTTGTCTTTGAGACCCAAACAACCTGGAAGTTTGAAAGCTATAGTGGGGTAGTTCCACCCATCAACACCAACATGGACATTCAGAAAAGTAGGGAATGTATCCTCATGGGCTTCAGATAGAAACCAAGAGCCTCAAAATTCCATCTTTACACTATGAAAGGTGAAAAATCCCTGTACAAATATGGCATACAACATTGTTACTCTCATCATACCTGATAGGCTTCTACCACCAAATCATTGAGATTTGCTGCTTGTGATTCTATCTGTCTTGCAACAGTACCAGGTAACAGAGGTAACAGATCCTATGAAAAATATAATAATTTATGCACATTTTTAATTTTTAATATAAATATTATGCTTTCAAAATTGGAAGAAGAAATCAGATCTCTAACCTACTTTATACCAATGGAACTGGCTTCCTTGAACTGCAAAAATAACATTGATATTATTGTCAATCAATTTTTCAGAGAGCTGCCCAAGAGATGGATGCTCCTGCAAAATACAACAGAAAAAAAAAAAAAAGACTGCAGGTTAGTAGGGAAAAACATTATATTTCACATGTGACACATTACAGGATTCCAAATCCACCCCAATCCTTATTTCTAAATGTACAGAGAAATGCTAGGCCTACGTCCAAAAGAAGGTGGTACCAACCAAATAAACAGATCATGACAAAAAAAATCATCAGGGCATCAGCCAGACTGTGACAGGCTTATCTGTTGCCAACTATGCAGGGGTGCTACACAGTGGGAGGACTAACTCATATGGTACTATTTTGTTGGTTTGAGCCTGATACTTAAGAAATATGGATGTGATGTTGTCCATGGTCCGTCTAGAAGAATAACAAGATTCCTACGAATGACAGGTGGGTTCTTGTGCTTTCTTGTGAGAGCACTGAGTGGATGTGTACTTTTGGGAACAGCAAGGGGAGTCGTTAAAAGTTTGTTTCTCAGAAATATATTTTGGCACCAGCAATTAGACATATTAGCCAAATGCAGCCACTGGGTCAGGTTCTAGCAATGTCATTATTCTGTACATACCTTACTTACAGCTGACTGTTTTCTCCTTCTCTGTATGTCCAAGACCTGCCTTAGGAGTGATGCCTCCAGTCATCACTGCGACGACCTGCTACATTATCTTAAGCACGCTTGTGCTTGAAGAAGGTAGCACAAGTTTCATGTCTCTCCCCAGTAATGACGTTGCTCTATTTGGTGAAGTACTTATGATGGCATGGCCTGTGCTAGTGACCTGCCCTTCTACACTTCTCATTGGGAGATCTGACTTGGATTCAAGAATAAGAGGTGCGTTGCTATCCCTTCATCTAAGATCTGGCGAAGCACAAGTGTGTCTGTGTGGTCCCAGTGGGCTTTGTACACCCACATCCGGGCTATGCGAGATCCCCCCAGCTCCAGTACTCTAAAACAAACTGTATCTGAAAGTCACTGCTTATTTACCATATATCTGTAAATACTTCTCAAGAAGTAAATTCCACACTTAAAATTTATGACTAAACATAGAGAAGTGACTGGGGCCTTGGCCTGTATTTCCCCTTACAGAGATTTCATGTGGACACCTCCACTTATGTCAGGTCCTTCAATCTCTTTTCCCCATATACTTGTGCTGTCTTTCTCTTCTTGATATTTTTCACCATCTGCACCATATTGTCTCTCTCTTGCACAAACACACTCTGTTTCCCTGCACAATTAATTTCTCCTCAGAGTGCCATTTGTTAGTCAAGGCACCCTGCAAGTCAACTGCTCTCAGAGTAATCTGAATGCCAAGACAGATGAGGCAAAGTTATGCAAGGGGGCAAAATCCATTTTCCATTATATTGCACCATTATAAAGAGCCTTGTATAGAAAGAACAAAGGAGTTTCTTGCTGCAGTTTGATCTTAGCCAGGGTTGACGCCTCTTTCAACTTTTCTACCCTTTGGTAAGAGATTATATTCCTAAAATAAGTGATGAAAGGTAGCAATAAATGGGCCTTCTTACAGCTGCAGCCGGGGAGTGTGCCATGCATGAGGGTCCAGTGAGCATGCATTCCCACCACACAGCAGTTGTGGGTGAACTGCAGCAGCAGTGGCTTTATTGCCATTCTCAATAGCCTGCAACACAGTACTACAGCATCCCGCCTTCTCCATGACCACAGACCACAGTGCTGCTGTGCTCTCCATTGTGCTGCACAACCCTACAGGCCACATGCAACTCTCTGGCAGATCACAGATGCACCAGGTGGTCCCAGAACACAGGTTAGTGAAGCCAGATATTCTGCAAATATCTCCTGCACTAGAACTGTGTGAAATATGGGGGCAGTGTTGAGGGATCATGAGATGGTGGTCAAATAAGTCAGTCTTCCTGCTTAACACATGACACTAGGGACCTCTGAATTCTAGCAAAGTGGCCCTTCAACACCTCTGCAACTAATGGCAAAACTCTGAGATCAGTGGTATCAGAAATGGGTTTCCAAGCCCTCATGAAACAAAAACTTATTCAGATGGAGCTTACTGAAGAGATGACATACCCAGATGTGCAAGGGTTGCAGGGACTAGAACCCCAAACTACCTAGTCTGCTTACAAGTGTACTGGTCAGCTCTAACTCACTGGAGCGTCCATCTTGATTCATAGTACATTAAACTTAAGATTAGAAAGCAAATTTTCTTTTCATTACAAGAGACTTAAAAAAAAAAAAAAGCATCAACAGACCCACACTATCTTTTTCATTTTAAGCAGGTCAAGAGATGACATAAGGAACTGTTGGTCACTCATGGAGCCTCATTTTGCTTGCTGTAAAAACCTTACTGTACTTTATGTATTTTTATCTTATCTCTTCCCACTACTGCTCAGGCAAATGTACTTTCTTTTTTGATCATCTTTCTTGTTCCAATTACATCATTCATTTTATTATTTTAACCTACTGTGTTAAGCTGAGAAGATAACTAATACAGATGTTAAGTATTTCAGAAAGGGAGTTAACCAAGCACAGATCCAATTAAAATGGGCTAGATTTCTTTCCTGTCTTATGTTTTTTGCTGACCCCTGTGTGACTGCTTAGCAAAAATTAGAAAGAAACAAGCAGAAAAGTGACTAACTGACTGCTGATGTAAAGGTTAAGCTTATACAAACAAATAAAGCAAAGTTCTCTTAACAGGCACAAGGAGGAAATAAAAATATGCCAAAACGCAATCTTCTCAAGACTACCAGGAGCTAAGAATCAAATTAGAAAAACAACGTGATTACAGATGGCTCTTTAATTTAGCATAGCACAACAAAATTGCATTGATAAGGAAAAAAACCCCAAAAATATATTTCATATGATGTATTTTTTAAAAAGCTGACAGCCTTTCATGATATTTCATTTAAATATCAAATAGTCTTCTTTTCTCCCTGATTTTACTTGTTCATTTGAAGTTTCTTTATGGATCTCTATAACTAAAATAATCACAGGCTATATACCACTAAGAAGAAAAAAAAGCAGTATACCTACCCTTACAGACACTATTGTGTTATCATGTCAAATCTACTCCAGAAAATATCTAATACTGAGAAAGATTTTCATTCTACCGCTTTTCTATTACTAAGTGCATGCCCACTATTACACGTGGGCATGCAAGAATTAGGCCATGGTTGAAAAAGATATGAGCTAGCAGCTAGAAATCATATGGGCCAAAATGTGCCACCACAGATCTAAGCATCTTTCAAGGTCATTTCATTTGGGTGGCTAAAAAGTCTACCTCATTTCACAAAAGGCACCAATAGCAATAATAATGGAGATTTCTTATTCTATATGGGACAATAAAATCATGATCTTTCAGCCCAGAATCCAGAAAACACTTTCTTCAGTCAGCCATCAATCTGTCATAGCTCCTTAGAAGTAGATTAATTAATTTTGTCTGTATTTTATATTGGTGGGGCTTTCCAGTTGAAACACAAGTTAATTTCTCAAGCTGGACAGAAAATGAATATAGTTGATTATTTTTTTTTTTCTGAAAC
>VZTL01015836.1:0-12746 GCA_013400535.1 Scopus umbretta
ATGAAGCTGAAATCCCAGGAGGTGACCAACATCTTATTCAGGGAAAGATTCATTCAAATTTCATAAACCTATTGAGTGAATAAGGGAGGCAGAAAGGATGCTGGTATCAAAAGGGAAATTAACGATGACCTCAATTTAAAACACAGAAGTCGCCCACACAGCGGCACGCCGACTCACAAACATCTCCGTACTGTAAGGATTCGTAAGAGAAGGTTGCATTCTGGGACATGTCAATTAAAATTAAGAATGAAATAACTCTGTGCAACGGTGCTGAATGGCATTTTCTCTCAAGAAACCACAAGTTCAAATTGAGATTTCAGCTGTGCAATCAGATTTCCACTCTTAACTCTTTCATTTCCAATGCAATTGATCAGCTCATGACAGTCTTCCCTTTCCTTCAATTCTAAAATGTCTCTGGATTTAATTGACAGAGACCTGTACCTGCCTGAAGCCCAGACTGTGACAGTACTTCTACTACAATTAATGAGACATGACTTCTGCCAGAAAGACAGCTCTAAGTTGCGATGAGTGCTATCAGAACCAAATCTAGAATTTCAGGGACTGGTAAAAAAAAAAAAATTGAAAAGTGGCATTGTAACAACAGACTGAAGCGCACTGCTCTACTGGCCAAACTGTGCAACAACTTTGAGAAATCTGTCCTCAACAGCTGCCAGGGCCGATATTTAGTTTATTTTGTCCCACGGCAAAGTCAGCCTTCAGCACCCTCCAGTACCTGCCACACACTAAGCACACGTGCAGCCCGGTCCCAGCCACGCTTCACAGCGCACCCATTCGGGAGGAAGCCAGGAGCCCACACGATCCCGTGGGCATTCGCACTGCATTCCCACCACCATTATGGGAAACACAGTACAGCAGAACCACAAAACAGTACTTCTACTTGAGCTCTACTGTGCGAAGTGCCAAACAAAGCCATCTTGACGTTTTAACGTTTTTCCTCAGAAGAACATGGGAGTTCAATTTTAAGAGGAAGGAAAAGTACCTTTTCCCAATTTGTTAGCCACCCAAAAACACAGTCTTCGTAAGCCACAGGAAACCTTAAAAGACAACATAGTTTAAGGGGCATGTTTCTATCATTACCCGAAATTTTAATGGCATCTTTAAAAAGCATTTATCTGTAATTTACACTCAGGAGAAAGCTACTTCTCCCTGTTCCTTTAGAAGAAAACTGTGGATTTTTTTTCCTTTGAAAGAAAACTTAAGGGAATTTTAAATACAGGAAGGAGGGATAAGAGCATGGGGGAAGAACCCAACATTCTTCGTAAATATTTTTGTGACTCCAGTTGCCAAAACAGTATCCACATATCGTACCTCAGCCAAGTTTCTTTGAACACCAGAAAATTCAAAGAGCAACAATTCACGAAACACACCCACACATTTGCAGTGTATTTATACAAGCACACACAGCACTTCAGCTGCTATGGACACCACTCTTCTTTTACTATCTTGATGTACATGGCAGATGCCGATTTTACTAGCATCTCTCTTTCTGGAAAGTCTCTGGAATCCAGCCAAGCTTGGGATGGGTGTTATACAATATTTGCTATGCCTCTTGGTAGAGGCAGCAAAGGAAGAAAATTACGTTTTATTTGAGTATTGAAAAGTTTGCGTTGGCACTGTTAAGCCAAAATTTTAAAGTATCAGCTTTGTGAAAGAAAGAAAAAGAAAAATAAACTAAACCCACACAACTGAAACACAAAGATGATTTTGACTGGAGTCTCAGAAACCAAGAAGCAGAAAAACTTACTGGATTAACAGTGTGTCACATGAGATTTAAAGCAACTTGCAGGCAGATGTTTCAGTTCCTATTTACACACCAAAACCAGCAGCCAGATTTTCAAAATTGGTCAGTGGATTGACACAGCACACTAATTGATCTCTAATCATATTTGGAGTTGGTGTATACTTGAAAGGTCTGAAAGTCTGTCCCTCATTTTTGATTGCCTATATAGCAGCAGTTTTCTCTTTGAAGATTTGGCCCTCAAAGAAATGGCAGGAAAGAACAGATTTTTAAATCCAACATGTTAAAAAGGGACATAACATTTTCAATAATGGAAATGAACAACAAACGTTCTCCCTCTAATTTCACACTCCCATAGAGTTGATGGAAAATACTTATTTTTGTATGTTAAAATACAGAAGCTGCAACCACAAATACGAAGGTCTGTCTGTCACTGTTACACAAATAATGAATTAGCACTTCTCCGCACCTCCTCATACTGTCGCAGCCAAGAGAGAGAAGGGTGTAGTGTCACCTTCTGTTTGCTTCGCATTTACTGAATGTTAGCCAAGGAAACCTTTTTTGCTATCTCTTACATCTAAAAATGATTGATGGCTGCTGTATTTGATGCAATTACAAATGGCTCTTCCCTCCAGAAATAACCTGCTAAAAAGAATATTGTACCTTAGAAGCAAAGTATTACCCTTAAAAATTGCCAACGGTATGCGCTAATACATAGCCCTGGTATTACTCTGCCACTAGCTGGTGTCACGACTGTCACTGACAGATGAAAAGCTGAACAGGAAAGAGAAAAGAAATGGGATGTGATAAGATCACATCATAAAATACAAGATAAATGTGTCGCCGTGACCAAGATGCATTCTAACCTCAGGTAATAAAACAACATGTCATGGCAGAAAGAAAGTATGACCTAGATGAGATGGAATTGCTAAGGAGAAACACAAGACGTTCCTCTCTAGCATACATTTACTCACATATACATATGCTAATGTTGAGAAATACAATTTTCAAAACTCTTGTAAACATACCTTAGTCCATTACTTTTGGGCAAAGAGGAGAATGAAGAACCAAAAAGGACAATAAGCTTATTGGGGGGAGGTGGGGGAACAAGACTGGAGCTGTGGGATCAGGTTCCAGCACACTTATTGCCAGGACGCAATCATCCTGCAGAAGTGAATTAATGCCATAACTAGCAGACTTAAGAAAGTTTCCATGTATTTTTATTTTATATATTTTATTAAATCTCTTCTAACTTGCCTGCCAGTGCTAGAAGGCAAGGACAGGCTTTGCACATAACCGATTCATTGAAATTTCATCCAGAAAACTGTGTGCCTAACCTCACCCAACCACCAGTGTCAGTTGGCACCCATTCCCGCCGTCCAAGCCTGCTGCCTCCCTTCCTGGGGAGGAAGGCAGAACTTTGCTTCCCCTCTTATTTGCAAATCAGCCACAGGGTTCATCTGTGGCAGCATATAAACTATGCAAAGCACTTCTGAAGCCGTTATCATGGCAACGTAGATTTTAATGCATGTGTAAACCAAGGCATTATGCATGTCTTGATTTCTTAAGTTTTGGGAATGTTTTAAGTATTGCCATTCTGATGCCCCAGTAAGGTGAGAAGGTTACAGTCTCACGCTGGTCAGGAACAGGGCAGTAAACTGCTGCTTTAGGAGGAGCTTTCACCGGCTTATTTTCTTTACCCAAATGAGCAACAAGTGAGAACACCCAGAGGGAAGTATCTCAGCCATGAAGTCCAACCACCTCTTTCATGAACATTCAAGAATCGCGTAACTCTCACATGATATGAATCATAGAACCATTTAGGTTGGAAAAGACCTTTAAAATCATCAAGTCCAGCCGTCAACCTAGCACTGCCAAGTCCACCACTAAAACCATGTCCCTAAGCGCCACATCTGCCTGTCTTTTAAATACCTCCAGAGATCACTCAACCACTTCCCTGGGCAGCCTGTTCCAATGTTTGATAATCCTTCCGGGGAAGTAGTATTTCCTAATATCCAACCCAATCCTAGTATCCTGCCATTTCTCCAGGAGAATGATGTGGGAAATGGTGTCAAAGGCTTTACTAAAGTCTGGATAGACAACATCCACAGCCTTTCCCTCATCCACTATGCAGGTCACCTTGTCATAGAAGGAGACCAGGTTAGTCAAGCAGGACCTGCCTTTCATAAACCCATGTTGACGGGGCCTGTTTGTTCAGTACGTGCCACTTGATGGCACTCAAGATGATCTACTCCATAACCTTCCCTGGCACTGAAATCAGGCTGACAGGCCTGTAGTTCCCCTGATCGTCCTTCCAGCCCTTCTTGTAGATGGGCGCCACATTTGCTAACCTCCAAGTCAACCGGGACTTCCCCGGTTAGCCAGGACTGCCGATATAGGACTGAAAGTGGCTTGGTGAGCAGTTCCACCAACACCCTCAGTACCCTTGGGTGGATCCCATCTGGCCCCACAGACCTGTGTGTGTCCAGGTGGCATAGCAGGTCCCTAACCACTTCCCCTTGGATTATGGGGGCTTCATTCTGCTCCCTACGTCTCCTCAAATACCGAGATACGACTGTACTTATAAGATCTAGTAGCAAAAAAAACAAAACAAAACAAAAAAAAGCAGCAGCAACTAGACAGTAAAGAATTTCTTTTGCAGCACACCAGCTAATTTCAAAGTATTACCAACTCAACAGAAAACAACTAAGGCATGATAATGCACAAGCCAAGCAGCATTTAAGGGAAGTAATGGAAACATATAGCTTTTGAAGTTACCGGCACAGAAATAACCATTCCCTTTTCATTAAGGGCATCTCTTAATATCATTAGTTACTCTTAAAAAAAGAAAGTCTGTCAGCAACCCAGGAGTTCAAGGGAACAACTCATAGCCAGATGCCGTGAAACCAGTGAGAATTAGATTTTACAATAGTAAGCAGCATCAACACGTACTTTATAAAGAAAATCTACAATTTACAAAATTACTCTTTACTTTCACAGCATCTGGCATTTAAGTTGAAATCTTTTACAACCCAGAAAAAGAGTATTTATAAGTGTTCCCTCATTAGAGCATCATAAAAAATGATCTATAAAGAGTTGCAGCCTTAAGCTAGCGAAAACCGTATCTAGGATTCATCAGAGACTTAAAAATGACAGAGAGATCACCAAGAGAGCCCAGCTGGGCAACACTGGTCTCCCAAAACATATTGGTGGTTTTACAGATGAGCTGATAACCAACGTAATTGAGGCCAGTAACATAAAGCATCTGCTGGAGGATTAAGTTTATATGGTAATACATTCCTCCTAATTTAACATATATGAATAATAGGAGAATTGCTCTGGTCACCATTGCTACGGTTAGGAAGAAGGTTTAAGAAGGACAAAACACTAACAGAAGTCAGCAAGGTGACTGGGAGTAAACTGTGTACACGGGAGAACATCAGCCTGACCCAATGCAGAACCAGAGCAGTCGCTCTACAGAATTTACGCCAACATGAGACAGTGGTGCCATAAAAGAGCTTCTAGCCACCGTCTCAATTTGAATAACTAGGGTCTGGTTTACCAGTGATTAACAAGGATTCAGGAAGATGTTGATAAAGCCACCTGCATAATCTGTTTTACAGGTAAGTTATTTTGTCCATTTAAAACAAAACAACTCAGTTTGCATTACTGTAACGCGGTACTGTGTGAAGTACAATATATAGTCTTATATACTGGTTTCCAGACCAAACCTCTCTCCACAGCGACCTGGAATTTAGCGTACTTTCGATAGCCTGTATTACACTCCCATTCATTCGCATTTGGAAAGCTCTCTTCTCTGCACAACATTCTGGTATAAACACTGGTTTCTGCCTTTGTTAAAGGCATCACAGAACCAACCAGCCAGGGCCCCCATGCTGCCATGCCCGGAAGCCAAAGGGCCTTTTCCCCTAACACTGAAGTCGCCTGAGAATCGCATCATCAAAAGAGGGAGATGCAAATAGCTTCAGATGCAAAACTTGCTAAAATAATTTGAAAGAGTTTACAATTCAAACAACAGAATAATCCTGATCACAGGAACTGTTTACATCTCAGGGCTCTACCACCCATAAACAGATTGTGCTGCATATCTTTTATCAGATCCTTAATGAATTAGAAGTTTGTAAGCCAAAAAGTTTTCTGAACATTCCAGATTATTCTGCTCAGTGTTACACCACACACATCCAGAGTAATGCTACTTAAATTACATCATCTTCTCATCTCCTCCATATACATATTTTTATACATTTGTGTGTATATATATATATATACACACACACAAACACATGAAAACACATTTTCTACAATATAAAAATAAGCCTTAATATCTGGTTTCATTTCAGGCTTTCCGGAACATCTCTTTCTCTGAACATTACAATAGTCTGGCTGTGAAAGTTTTACTAAAAATAAAAGTTCAGAGCTGTGCCAAGTGATTTAGCTTGCAGAGGCAGAAATTCCCAAGCTCAAAAATTCTCCGGGTTTACTTAGAACAGTGTTCACTTTTATTTTTTGCATGCCAAAGAGAAGTGTTGTGATGCTAAGGATAGATGTGTGGGATTCGCCAAAAGGGAAAACTCAGGCATTTCAATTTCCTGCTGTAAGCAGGTGTGGGCTTGACTCATCAGAAAGGCAGAGAACACCACTAAGCAATGAATCCTCACCTTGCTGCAGCATACAGGGAGCGCTGCCTCCGTGGAACCACCACCCCTTAGCAAGACAGAAGGGATCTTGCCCACCCATTTGTAGATACAAAAGATTATGATTCCCTAGCGAAAGTGCGATTTTAGCCTCTGCGTGCTCATCAAGCTGCTCTCAGGTACAGTTACGGTTGTTCACTGCTTAGGCATGCAGACAAATGAATTAAAAAAAAAAACAAACAAAAAAAAACCAACACAAAAAAACCCAAAGACTGGCTGCAACTGCGATGAGATACATGAGACACAAAGGACACTGTGAAATTTAAAACTATCGAAGTTTGAGTTTCAGTTTTCCTTTTATCCCAGAATTTGAAATACGCTCTCTCTAGTCTCAGGATTTGTTTCAGGGACTCTGTTCACTCTTAAACCTCTCCTCTTGCTATTTATTCCACGGTTGGGACACAGGGAGGAATCGTCAGGCCACCCTCATCCTTAAGAGGAAAAACAAAGCTAAAGAAAACCTACTAGCAAAATCCTATATCCTTTTCTCACTAGAAACAAAACCTTTGAACATAAACTAAGCATCACCTCTGCTACCCTAACCTTATGACTATTAAAGCTACTGTAATATTAATTTCCTTCTCTTACCTCCTGTAGGATAAACAAGTCTGTGCAATGCTATGAAAAGTACAGAGGCTAATATGAAATTATGAAGATGACTCCTATTAACAAAAATACCTTGGAAGGCAGAATTAAGCAGCAGAAAGTTCCCATCCACTATCAACCCGCATATGCATCCTTAACTTTTTCTGCCATTTCCCACAAAGTAATTGTTGGGCACAGCTCAGCTTTCCTGGACAACATTGGTCATGTAGAAGATGCTACTGAAACAACGGTAGTTTTCAGAAACAGGAAGAACAGGGTCTTTTTAATGCTCCGCTCTGTCCTCGGGAAGATCTGCCCAAACCAAATGTATACAGAGCTCCCAGGCCAAGTCATCTGAGCTAGGAAACACCTATATCGTCGTCTTGTTTCACCAGCAAGAGTAGTTACACGAGATCCTACACACCTGCTTCTGTTCACTCCTTACCCTTTTCTTTCTCCTGCTAACCTGCCTAATACCGAGCCGCTCCTCCTCCTCCCCATTCCACTCCCAGGAGGAAGGCTCTTCCAAGGGCCTCAAACAGGCTGCATCAAGATGCCACTCCTCTTTTCCTAAAGTGCATAGGGTTTGCTTCAGGTTTTAAGCTGGATCAATTCACTGGTCTAATCCACAGAATGGTCCTGAAAACATGTGTTTGCATAACCGAGAGGGAAACCTGTTGCATAATTTGGGAAGCCAGCAGCAGAAAAGAGTAGGATTGTCTTAACCCAGTGAAGCTGAAGCTCCCATCTCACACAGCCATGCCCACCAATATTTCCAAAAAAAAGATATGTAACAAATAACTTTTGGTTTTAGTAACTGCAGTGTAACTTAAGCAAAAAATGCAGACAGCCTGATCTTCCCGGTACAGCAGCTCACATCATGACCTTTGGGACAGGTGGTTAAGCAACAGGGCCTCGGGAAGCGCAATCACTGGAATGCTTTGCTTGGTATGCCTACTGGCACTACAAAGCTGCATACGCAGGCAGACACACACATTGGACACTATAAACCCTCATATCCCAACAGCACACAACAGCGCTTTTAGAAGAACGCAGTTCTTGCGAGAGCATTTTCAGAAACAGAAGCGCTTCCACTCTCACAACCTACACGTTGTGTCCCGCTGCAGCTCCAGAGCATCCTAGTCACGGTGAAGGACCCTGCTGCGCGAGCCCCTGGATCAAGAGGTAAAGGCACATCCCCACACCTGGGTTCCGAAGTTCCGCACCCGAGTTAAGCAGCAACTGCCTGAAGAGTTCGGACGTCCGCCCTCCTGCAGGGAATTGCCGCCTCTGTGGCGGAGCTGGCGGAAGGGGACACGTGTCTCTGCTCAGCTGCTCCAGTAAAGTAGTGCAACGTCTCGGTAACTGAGCCATGAAACACGTTCCCTTTGACCAGCTCTGCTACAGAGGTCACAACTGCTGGCAAAGGGCTCACGTTGGGGAGCGGGGAGGAGTCAACACCGTAGAGCGCGGCACCTCTTCACTCCAAGGTAGCAGAGCACGTTGGAGCTGTTTCAGGCCTATACCCACACCGGGCGGCCCATATATACTCATGTGTGAACCCATATGGAGATCCACGTTAAAAAATTAAGCTCCCTTCTTACTTGGTTCTTCTAGTATGACTTGCCCAATTGTTTGGAAAATGATGATGCTTTTGCATGCTGCACCTCCACTTCTTCCACAAGATTTCCATCACTGGTACAAGCTCATGCCAGGTGTATCACTAATGCATTAACCACTTTTTCATCCTGCCAGATCTAAGATTCCATACTCTCTCACATCAGTATCCTCCTCAGGGACAAAGTGCTGAGGAAGGGCAGCCTTACTGAGTTCGGTGCCTGAATGTTAGCAAAGTATTTTCTGAAGCAGGAGTAACACAGAACTGAAAAGTTTTTGGCAAAAGTCACTCATGGCCCTGAGGCAAGCCAGCACTTAAGATTTCAGATCCAGATCAAAGCTCTACATCATAGAGCAACCAAGCATATTTCAACAGTTCCAGAATTCGATCCTTCTGAATTTCATGAACTCTATGCTTATACTCAGGCCACTGCAGAATGTCAGACTGCAGGTACTCGGCACCAACTTCAGCAGCCTTCATCCCTCACCAGCAGATGGGGAACACCGAGAAGGCAACACCTGCCCGGCACACTGACGGCCACAAGAATAATTTCTTGGCATTTGGTTCTTCTATCAGTGCTCCCAGGTACAACGCTGCTTTTGTGGCCCAGAACTTCAGGAAGCATGACTATTCCCAGCAGACAGCAAAAGAATAGCTAGATGTTATTCTTGGTTCTTTTTAATTATGCTTCCATAACTGTCTTTACTCAGATTTTAACGTGAGCGGTCTCTAAACACATTAGGTCCTTAGTTAACGTGGCAGAAGTCCCTCCTAGTACCTCTCCCACTTTTGCCCGCATGGACGGTGTAGACTTGCCATTCACCTCAAAGTCATTTATCTATTTGGCTTAGTTTTACTTAATTGTGATCATTAAAGCTAAAAGATTACTTTCTAGAGGCCCTGTAACCACACAATAAATTTCTCTGACAACTCACGGTTTAAAACTACTGCCTTTCATTAAGCAAAGCATTCTCTAATACACTGTTGCGGCATCAGACTGATCAGTTAATGGCAAAAAGACCTCAGAATGAATCAAGAACCCTTGCTCCACCAGAAAAGAGAAAATAACGTTATCTCTGATCCTCAACTATGGCAGACAGCGTGAAAATTAAAACCATGAGATTTTTTTTTGTTTTGATATGGAAGAAGAATTTACAAGTTAACTGAAATGCATGAGCTAAAGTGATTAACGATAATCTCCCGTTCTCACTCAAGCTTTTCCTCATATCAAAATAGAAAACCCAGAAGACAAGAACGCAGCTCTGCTGCACAGGTCAAAAGACATTAAACAGACCTCTTCCACAGTTAGCATTCTGCTCCTTACCTCCAGTTTTCTTTCTTTCATGTATCAAAAAAAACCAAAGAGCCCCAAACCAAAATCCCAGAGAGCTGATAACTACATCTCTCTATCTAAACATCAACAACCCCTCGCACGCAGTTTGACAGGCACAGCGACTTCGGGTCAGGCAGCACCAACAGGACCACATGCACAAACAAAATCCCTCTTCCCTAAGAAACCCACAGGTAGCGTGGCACGCGAGCAAGCCCCCAGACAAAACCAGGATCTGGCCACCTCTAGCAGGCAGGGCAGGGATCACGGGGACAAGGGCAGGGTCACCGGAGGGCCCAGCTGGCAGGGCCGCTTTCCCCTCAAGACCACCGACATCCCGTGCGCGCCAGGGAGGGATCCAGCCTTCTGTTACCGAGACGGACGGGTCGAACACCGCGCGACTGAACCAAACTGAAGCACCGCCAACAGCTCCAGCGCGCCGAAGCTAAACGAATTCATAGGTGCATCAGCAGTGATGCAGCATCATCGCGTTTTCTTACCCTAAAATACCCTGTTTAAAACTAAAGAGGCAGCGAGGAAAAAGGAGGGCTAAGGAAAAGGCAGCACCCTCATCCTAGTTTGAGGCACAGCTCTACCCTGCTGCCACCTGAATTTGCAGGGTTTCCCGAGGCTGAGAAGGCAGGTGAAGGAGNGCTCGGGCCAGCCCAGCGCTGCCCCCGGCCCCTGCGGGAAGAGCGGGGAGCTGCCGGCCCCTCCGGCCCCCCGAACCTGCGGGGAGAAGGGCGGGGGGAGCCGCTCCGCCTCGCTTACTTTTCGCACTCCGCTGGCGGGGCGGCGNTTCTATCAGTGCTCCCAGGTACAACGCTGCTTTTGTGGCCCAGAACTTCAGGAAGCATGACTATTCCCAGCAGACAGCAAAAGAATAGCTAGATGTTATTCTTGGTTCTTTTTAATTACGCTTCCATAACTGTCTTTACTCAGATTTTAACGTGAGCGGTCTCTAAACACATTAGGTCCTTAGTTAACGTGGCAGAAGTCCCTCCTAGTACCTCTCCCACTTTTGCCCGCATGGACGGTGTAGACTTGCCATTCACCTCAAAGTCATTTATCTATTTGGCTTAGTTTTACTTAATTGTGATCATTAAAGCTAAAAGATTACTTTCTAGAGGCCCTGTAACCACACAATAAATTTCTCTGACAACTCACGGTTTAAAACTACTGCCTTTCATTAAGCAAAGCATTCTCTAATACACTGTTGCGGCATCAGACTGATCAGTTAATGGCAAAAAGACCTCAGAATGAATCAAGAACCCTTGCTCCACCAGAAAAGAGAAAATAATGTTATCTCTGATCCTCAACTATGGCAGACAGCGTGAAAATTAAAACCATGAGATTTTTTTTTGTTTTGATATGGAAGAAGAATTTACAAGTTAACTGAAATGCATGAGCTAAAGTGATTAACGATAATCTCCCGTTCTCACTCAAGCTTTTCCTCATATCAAAATAGAAAACCCAGAAGACAAGAACGCAGCTCTGCTGCACAGGTCAAAAGACATTAAACAGACCTCTTCCACAGTTAGCATTCTGCTCCTTACCTCCAGTTTTCTTTCCTTCATGCATCAAAAAAAACCAAAGAGCCCCAAACCAAAATCCCAGAGAGCTGATAACTACATCTCTCTATCTAAACATCAACAACCCCTCGCACGCAGTTTGACAGGCACAGCGACTTCGGGTCAGGCAGCACCAACAGGACCACATGCACAAACAAAATCCCTCTTCCCTAAGAAACCCACAGGTAGCGTGGCACGCGAGCAAGCCCCCAGACAAAACCAGGATCTGGCCACCTCTAGCAGGCAGGGCAGGGATCACGGGGACAAGGGCAGGGTCACCGGAGGGCCCAGCTGGCAGGGCCGCTTTCCCCTCAAGACCACCGACATCCCGTGTGCGCCAGGGAGGGATCCAGCCTTCTGTTACCGAGACGGACGGGTCGAACACCGCGCGACTGAACCAAACTGAAGCACCGCCAACAGCTCCAGCGCGCCGAAGCTAAACGAATTCATAGGTGCATCAGCAGTGATGCAGCATCATCGCGTTTTCTTACCCTAAAATACCCTGTTTAAAACTAAAGAGGCAGCGAGGAAAAAGGAGGGCTAAGGAAAAGGCAGCACCCTCATCCTAGTTTGAGGCACAGCTCTACCCTGCTGCCACCTGAATTTGCAGGGTTTCCCGAGGCTGAGAAGGCAGGTGAAGGAGGTTAACGAGGTAAGCAGCTACAAAATACAGGGCTCTACGTGATCTCTACTTATTTAAGTCTAGCCTGCAACAGCTTTCCCCCACAACGCCCAATGACATTCCAAGGTAAAGAGTAATATTTGCAATCTTTTCGCAGAGAGCTGCAAGTCCATTATGCTATTAAGATGACAGCCCAGAGGGCTTCTTCGTTTAAGAAAGCATTCAGAGCGAAAAACTGAAGTTACTTCCCCGGTACGCTCAACAACAAAATCAAAGAGAAAGCGAGGGACCGCCGCACGGGAGAAGCGAACATTTAACAAAAGCGAACGAGGGCAAGGCTGGCTTCTTCAAGCGCGCCGTTTCCAGCCGCTCGCCTCAAAGAGTTCCCCGGATCCGCCGAGCGGGACGAGACGGGCGAAGAGCACGACAGCCTGCTTTTGGGGCGCTCCACCGGTTGCCGCAGCAGGGAGAACAGCGAGAGCTCTCTCCCGCGCCCGCTCGGGAAGCGCCGCGGGGCTCTCGGCCGACGGCCGGGCGCGCAGGCAG
>VZTL01015836.1:12765-25132 GCA_013400535.1 Scopus umbretta
ACTTTTCGCACTCCGCTGGCGGGTCGGCGCCGTCCCCGGTGCAGCGGCGCCAGAGGAAGCCGGGCTGCCCTCGCCGCCGCCGCCTCTCCTCTCCATCTCGCACAGCTGCAGCGGGGTTCACGGCTCAACCTGCCACCGGCCTCGTTTTTTAAAGCCATTCACCTGCCCACAAGCCTGGCCCACACCCATTAGAAGACTGCCCTGATAAATTACTCATCACCAAAACGAGCGCCAGACGCGCGCTATGCCTCGCATCCACCGCATTCTGCAACAAAATCTGGGACTTCGCAGCATGCTACGGCATGGTTTTCATGTCATTTACTGCTAGTAAATTGGAAGCGCCCGGCTCTTGCTGCTCAGCCTTTGAACAGGCAGCCAGGCTACGAACCTCTGTGCAATCCCTGGGAAGGAGGAGAGCCTCCCACGCTCCTTCCTCTAGGATCCGATCCCGCTTTCTGCCTCTTCCAAGAGAGTGCAGAACGGGTACGTATTAATAAATACGTGAAGACATCAAATCTCGCGGAACGAGGGCGAGGCGGGCAGGTGTAAGCCAACCTTAACCGACCACAGGGCCGGCGGGGCCCGCTGGCCCAGCGCTGGCCCCAAAGCCTCGCCCCTCGGGGGCGAGCGGCCGAGCGGGTCTGGGCGGCAGCCAGCCACGTCCTCCCGCCCGCGCCAAATAGCCAGCGCTGCTCGCGGTCACCAGCCCAGGCGTAACGGTGGTTCTTCCTCTTCCCTACCAGGTGCCCGCAGCAAACCAAAGCAATAAATAAATCCACCGCTGTAACAGCTGGTGGCTGATCAACGGGAGTTAGGGACTGGAAGCTACTGGAATCAAACGAGAGGCTGTCCCCAGAAAGCAGGGATAGGCAGAGACAGCAAGACCAGGTATAAAGCAGAAAGGGAGGGACGTTACAATTTAATCTTCCTCTTTGCACAAAAGTATCTTTTCATCCCAGCTTCACGTTCCCTGAAAATTTTAAAACATGCTTCCAGTGCCAAAGCAATTAACATGTTAATTACTATCAATCCTACCAGATCAACATGAAAAGGTAGCATCTCCTATACGGACATTTAAGACCAGAAGGAATGTGTCAGACCCATTTAATCCTAATTTCAGCCTTACTGTTACCGCCAATGTCAGAGTTCCAGCTGACTATCAGAGCTAAGGCTTTGTATTCTAGGGGCAGAGCACAGGGCAGAACTACACCACCCAACTCTTGACCCTAGTTTGTTTAAAAATAAATGCTGTGAAGGTTGACAAGGGCAGTGGTAGATGTTCCACAAGGTTTAACTGAAGCAAAGTATTGGCTTCACTGGAGGGGAAAAAATACGCTCTATCTACAGTGGTGTAATTTAGAGGCAACTGGTAGTGGCCCTTAATAAAATACTTACAGGCCAAAGCAAAATGAACGCATTTTGTATGAGTCTCCTGTACTTTTGTACAGCCCCGCCCCCCTCCCCTTCTCCTTGTCCAACTTTTCTTCAGTTAACAAACTAAAATAGCTCAACTTTTGTTGAGACCATGCTGGCATGGAAAAGTACCATTCAATTTAGGCATGCACATGGATGCTTGCCAGACCTTTATACACTGTCAAAGAAAAAAATGTTATAAAGTCTATATCCATAGGGCACTGAAGTCGCTACTCTTGCATGCAAAACGAGGAAACTGAAAACCTTCCTGGATGGACTTGCCAATTCTTACTTGCATAAGAAGTCTCTCCTGTTGTAAACCCACAGGTATTTGTGCAAGCCGCGTAAGACTAGCGTTGCTGAATTTTGAAGTCCCACCTTCTGGAGTCAGGTTGTTATTCAAAAACATCATTTTCCTTTCAAAAAAATATAATAGATGCTTGTAGGCCTGCTGGTTGTAAAGTAAATTTTGAAAATGTTTCAACTCAAAGCCAAAGATTTTTTTTTACCTAAAAAAAAAAAAAAGGAAAATATATCTCAAGTCCCCTTATTTCCTAGCCACTTGCAGTATTTTACCAGCTCATATTCTGAATGCTGGGATTTGGCAAAGCTGAAGTAAAAGAACTAATTACCTAAATAAGAGTTATGGATTAGATCCCTAAGGTTATAACAAACTTCCAAATTTCTGGCGGCAAACACTCTATCCATTACTATCAGACTGCTGACTACATCAACACCCCCCCCCCCTTTTTTTTTTTAAATGAACCTCAATCTGTCACACTTTTCCCAGCTGCAAAAGTAGGGTGAAAACCTGCTTTATTCTTTCTGAGAAATTAAAAATGTATTAATAGGAAGGGATTTAATTCTCTGGAAGATGCAGTAGTCTAGTATCTGGGCCAAGTGCTCTCTTTTTATTTTCTCCCATTACCCTTAAAAAATTCTCCATCAGTAGTGCTGCACTATAGATTGATCTGCTCTCAGAGGCAGTAAAAATGAAATGGTTTACAGCTCTGCCTGGAAACATAACATATGGCTTCCGTGATATGTAACTTCCATAAACCCAACAGAGCAAGGCGACACAAGATGAATCACGAATCCCAGCTAACCACAGAGGCAAAAGCCCCACGATCACCCTCTCTCACCCACCCGGCAACTCTCACAGTTCGACAGCCTATATTGAGACAGGTGCTTCCATGCCGAGGGTCTTTTATTGTCGATCGGTGAATTCCGTGCGGCAAATAAACACGGTAAGTGAGAAAACTTGGGAACAGTGCACCGTCATGTGTCAGCCTGCCCTGCTGTAATGATCTTAACACAGACAAATGAAAACAGACCATTGTTATCTCCAAGACGCATTTTGAAATCTTCTCCTGTTAGCACTTCCATCATTTTAAAAGATACTTGAAAAATTACATGAGCCCTTTGAGAGCATGCTTGCTCCAAAGTAGTTGCATGACTCTAGTAGGACAAATCCACCAGGATATTTCTAACGTTGCCATCACCGTGGTTTTGACAATCTCTTTGCGGTATGGAATGCAAGGTTAGAAACGGAGATGAAGCCGGATTGCCTAAATCGGGGAACAGTTGAATGTAAATGGAGGATGATTTGATGCGTCACCCTTATTTAAGAATCCAGTATTAAGGAAGAGGTCTAGAGGATCACAAGGCTGAAGAACAGTATGGCAAAGAGGAAGCAGACACTTTCTGTGGCGGGACACCAGGAGGCATCTCAGTAAGTTCCGGGGATTTTCACCTGTCTACAAACACAGCTTCCATCTTGCTTCGCCTAATGTCAGTCAACTCCGTTTCATCCAAGTTGTCACATGACAGGAGGAGAACAAGGACAGTCTGGTGACAGCGCTGCTTACATTAGGAATAAAGGACAGAGGAAGCTACATGTCACTGCATATAGGTCGCAGATGAATGAATGACCTATGTTTCTTCCCAGCAGCTTCATTTAGATAAGAATCGACCGCATTTTACAGGGATAAAATCAAAAAAATCTCCTCCAGTTTAAGAAAAAAAGAAAAAAATTAAAATAGCATTGCATTTATAGCAGAATGACAACAGCAAGGAAAACAAATCAAATTTGAGGTTGGCACTGTGACCATAATTTCATGCTGTACTTATTGGAAAGGAAAACAAAGACACTCAAGTGCAGGAAAGAAAGACCCAGTATTAACTGTTTTTCATTTCTTAGATTTTGGTTTGGGTTTTGGATTTTCCAGATGATTTGTTCTGTATTTCAAGCTGCACATTACAATCACTTGCTCAGAAGATACCAGCTTAACGTGTCATTCTCTCATCCAGAGGGCAAAAATGTGGTTTGCCAGTATGTACTGGATTGATAGCTGTCCGTACGATCAACCGATTTTTATGGTAACTACCATCCTCCTCAAAACCTGAAGCTGTTTCAGATTTTCTTCTGAAGAGAGAATTAAGGTCTCTGTGTATGAAATTTTATTCCAGAGCAAGTTTCTTGTATTTGAAATACTTACATATGAAAATAAGACTGCAAAAAGGAAGAAGAGCTAATCGAGATGGGTTAGAAACGCGGAGACTACAGTTCTTTTCAATCCTTCACTACAGTATTCTAAAAATGCCGCTCTGCCTGCAGCTAAAGGTACATTTTAGATTAAGTCCCTAAAATGAACTCTGGCAGTATTCTACAGCATTTCTCAGTCACCACAGCTATGGTTAAAAAATATTCTCTTCAGCTAGTAATTTGGTAGCTTAAAAAGGGAAGCAGTTTTGGGTTTCATTTTTTTTAAAATATATATAAAAAGAGTAGACTCTGACATTTAGTTAAATCAAAGGCTTTAATTATAGTTGGCACACAGCCTCAGGCTGCCCATGGCCGTCTTCGGCCATTCTCTTCTCAGTCACACCGACAACTTCAGTGAATTACTCCACATTTGTGACAAAGCGAGCGAGAGCATAATTTGAACCACTAACAAGACAACCTAAACTAGCAAAAGGCTCAGTAATTTATCAATGTCATCATAACCCAGCATTCATTTGGGGCTCTTTCAGCATTAGTTCACAAGAGCTTATAGATACTGGCCACATCTGAAAGGGAATTGCAGGAAATTTTTGGTTTTAAAAGCCAGGTTGAACCCTTCAGGTCCAAAGCTCAAAGGGCTCAGGGGAAGAGGAAAGTGCCTGTTTGCCTGCTTGTTGATTTTAAAGTTTCTGCAAAACATTCTTGCGGCTACATGTGGATCTGCAAGGGTAGAGGCTTACGAAGAGCGACCGACTCCTGTGCTATGCCTTGTAGGGATAAAGGTCTGCCGCGCTCGTACACGTACGGATCAAGGCCTGTGCTGGTAACAAAATCTTTTCCTAAAATTGAGAGATATAGTGCAAAAAGATTTTGTGAAGGTTTAAAAACTTTATTCCTGAACATCCCAGCTGAGCTAGTACACCAGTATGCTTGGGAAGTAAAACGTAGGAGGATTAAAAATCTTTAAAAAGCCAGTACAATTTATCATGTTCTGCTGTCTGAGCTGAGAAATAAACAAGCAGTAGAACATGCAAAGTAAATCACAACTTTAAAATGTAAGGTGTTTTCATGTTAATTATCAAGAAGCAGATGTGGTAAATATGACTAGAAAGTTGTTTGTTAATAAAAATCCTGTTAAACCTGACATTACTCTAATGTTTACATTTGAATGTTCCTGTTTTAAGACATTTTTAATAATTACTTGCAGTCCTACTTACTGATCTTGTGACACTCAGAGATGTCATGCAAAGAGCAACCTAGATGCCCGTTTACATAATAAGGTACACACAGCAAGCAGAATTTATTTTTGACGTGTTTCTCTTGTATATACTTCTAGAAGAAAAATAGTTCTATTAGTAAAGCTATGTAGAATCATGGAAAATCATTTGAATGACAAATTCACAGTTTCATAATAAAAAAAATTTAATTTAAACCTGGCACAGTTCCAGGCTGGAACGGTTAGCAGTTGTGGAAAATTATACTTTCACAAATCTTGGCAAACAAAATAAGAAAATCCCTGCCTTTCAGTTGCTTCCAAAACCTCACTCAATAAAAATTCAGACAAAACAAAAGAAGTTGAGACTTTTCAAGGCAAATGAGACTGCAAAAATATTTCTGAGATGCTCAGGGTAAATGTGGTCATTGCTTTGCACTATTATAATCATTAGCATAAACCAGTTGCTGTCCTGCTGATAAACATTAGATGGCACTTTGGAATTTAGCAGTTACCATATAAAGTTGCAGAGCGCATACTTAAGAGATGGAGTGTGAGACATGAAAGTGAGGTACTGTTGATGATAGAAAAGCGAGACTTCTGCCAAGGCACGCATCTTTGAGATAAAAGATGTATTTTCAACCTGTATGTGTAAAACTATAAAGTAGTATGTAATTCCATTTTGAAAAAACAAATCGTTGTGTTGGAAAGAATAAAATAATTCTTTCCTTACCAGACAGAGAGTCAGTTTCTCAGTTGCTGGGTTCCCTTTTTTAAATTTTTTAATGAATCCTTTGGGATCTACTGTTTAAATTAGATTTGCTGACACAGTTTATACATTTCTCAGATAACGCATCCGATTTTGAGTGGATTCTGCTGCATGCCAGCAGATCTGAGCCCCATATAACTCTAATACCTGGGGTTTAGGTAGTTCGCTTATCAAATAAATCCCGCCTGGAAAGCACTTCACAGCTTCTGATGCAGCTGGTCAAATCTTATTTGTTGCTGAAGTTGACGCTAATATTCCCATTCACTTTTGTAGCCATGTTTTTGCCATCTAAGGCCTCAAATGAAGGCTGAAGAATAATCATAGGGGAGAAGCTATAACAAGAAATAGAAGAACCAGGAAATGCAAATTTTCACAGGAATACTACTTAAGTCCATCTTTCGGAGGCTCTCATATGATACATACCATGATGCCTGGTTGCACAAACTCCCCTTCTTTTGTTAGCCTTGCGCTATCGCATTCCTCCTGCAATACAGGAAGCAGGTTCTAGGATTTCTTTTGGAATTTGGGTAATCCCAGCAGAAAGGCAAACAGCAGGAGCTCCTTGAGCTCACAGTGGTGCAACATTCCATATTGTCACTTTGGAAAGTCTCTGTTTGAAACATCTGCAGTAATCCCAAGAAAGCTACTGCTCTGGCTGAATTCTGGTAAGGTGCAGGCTGGTTTAGCAACACTGCCTTAAGCAATCTGCAGTACTTTGGCCCTGAGAAACACCAGTCCCTTGCTTCCAGTTTCCACTGTTGCTGAGCTATCAGCAAAAGATTCTGACTCTCACTGTAAACCAGGAGTTGATGCTTTCACAGAGATGGGACGATGTCCATAAAAAAGGCGGCAAAAGCTCCAATCTCGAAGCTAAACTCAACTATTATCACCTCCAACACAGCAGAAGCCAGGGACGTGATCATACCTCATGCAGGGGGAACATGTCTCCCTGAAAAGCAGCTGAGTAACGGCTTCTGGTCCAGTTCCTAACTGTGCTGGGATTCATAGGTACTGCAAATCTCTCTCAGCTCACACTGAATTCTGATCTAAGAACTCATTCTCCCATGGGAATCATATTCCCAAATCTCCCCCCTTCTTCCCCCCCAGAACCTTTGAATAGTTGCGCATATGCAGAAGCCGAAATCTGACCCAGGTCATTCCTAGAAATTCAGTAAGACTACTCATACGTACTGAATTTACGGGATCAGGCTGATGGCATAGCTCGTGCATGCACAGGGATCCGCAGGCTGGAAGAACGCAAGAGCTGAATTACAGAGACAGGGGAGCTGAGAGCAGGGGCACCGGCAGCTGGCTGGAGAACAGGCGTGACAAGACTCTGACACCGAACCATGCCGTGCCCATGAATCAGAACTTACATTTCTGCGGTTTCAGCCAGTTTTAGAAAAGAATTAGGACTATCCCTACAAATTCTTTCAACGCTTTGCAATCTGCTCAGTACTAGAAGTAGAACATGCACAGGTAAACTACCGATGAGGTTTTTTCTGGGTATTTGGCATCGTAACAGGAAATGGTACTGTAACACCAGGGAGCTGTCATGAACCGACAGCATCGTTGTCTGTACCTGACCTTACCTGTAAGGCAAAAGACCAAATAAGTCATTTTCCATGCTGTCAGCCCCTTAATATGAGCACAAATATGTTCTATAGGAAAGGAAGCCAAGAGGTACTACAACCTAGAACTAAGGACATAAAACTTTACATGCAAAGATGGAACTGCGTTCTGTATGAGATGGAGAGGAGAAAAAAAGGCAAGTCGATGACTCAGTGCAGCTCAGAACCCGTATTTGCTTCTTCTCTGCACACGTTCAAACATATATACAATATTAATGCACCCATGTTTTTACTATCAAAGCACTGGAAGCAGCCTCTATATCCTTACAGTCTGCGCTATGTCAGTGTGAAGCAGAGAATCTTAAATGAAAGTAATGAAATACAGACAGAAGAGTTATTGTTGCCCAAACTAGCTCTGAAAGGTTAACTTGATGGCATTTTCTTAGAAAAGCAATTCGAGCTAATCTTCTTGTATTTTTTTAAATTCTTGCCATGTGTTCTGGTGTGCTTTAGAGTTCACCTTTTACTTGAAACTGACCCTCAATTCACAAAATGTCATTTTTGGCAGAAGTCACAGGTACCTCAGATTAACATAAAGACTGAAGACTACTGGTGCTTAAGTATGGCTACAAAATACCTACCTAAAAAATTTTAAAAAAAGAAAAAAAAGGAAAACGTGTTTGTTAGTTTTTTAAACAGGTGTTATGTCTCTGGAACGTAAGTTGAAACATAAATGATCCAAATCCTAACTATGAAAATATACTGTAGCATTTTTCCATAAGCTGATTTTCCTTGAACAGCTATAACCACATTTGCAAGGTGAAGAAAAAATGAATTTTATTAACTTGGTTGATTACTGACATTTCAAGATGGCCTTTTGTGGTATTACTTGTTGGGAGGGAGTTTGCGTGTCTTTTTTGGCAAGGGTGTTAATATAAAAAAACCAAACCAAACCAGTATGCTATTTCTTTTAAGTTTCTTCATTCCCACTTAACCTTTCTGCCTTCCTTTCAACTCTATTTTGTTAATATCTTGGTTAAACACAAAGATAGGGACCATTTGCACCAAAACGATGTATCAATTTATGAGAAAAAGCATGGTCAAACATATGTCAGACCTGGAGGAACATATGAAAAGAGCTCTTAGCAGTTACAGAGGTAGGACAGTAAACACGCTAATTCTGAGCCTGTGTTTATTACCATACCTCTTAACAAGTGAATAATCAAGGAAGTAATAAAAAAAGACTGACTCAAAAACCTTGTCACTTAAATTATTTGTTTTTTCTTAATTTGTATTTAAACAATTTGTTATTGTGTGTGTTTCCTTAGTTCAGAAGCAACAGCTTTTGCATTGCTCTAACTCCAGCCCTTTCAGGATGGCCATGTATAAAGAGGAACAACTCGCTAATAGGACCTACACAAGATAGGTGCGTACCAGTGTAACTTACCATACCTGGCATCACACTAATTACATTCTTTTGGTTTAAAGAACAACAGAGAGGGGGAAAAAATCCAATCTGTAGTGAACTAGTTAAGCTAGTACAAAATGACTGTAGAGTAGGCTTCAGTGAATCATTAATAAGCCTTTATAAACAGCATAATCACAAGCCCTATTCAGAGAAGTCTGTCTCAGTCACGTCTAAAGGACCGAATTACTGTGCACGGTACTACAAACGGTACAAACAAGTTCAGTTCTGCCTCCAACACCATATTCACGCCATGTTAACTACTGCAATTGCACAATCACGCACAGGGCTGGCTTTACAAGTGAGAAGCTTGTATAATAATCTATATTGCTAGTGTGATAGCTACATAAATACGAGATACTAAGCTATACTCGTCGGTATCACAGCTGATTCAGCTTGGTTTGATTATTAGAAATTTCAGCCCATACAACGCACTTGCACACTTTACCATTAAGAATCTCAGCAAGCCTGATTCTTGCATGGTATGAAAAAGCACAACAGATTGACAGGATGAAGCCTTTGAAGCTCCTGGCCTAACGCCGAGCCAAAAATTTACCAGTGAAGCTGGCTGGATTGCAGTTTAAAGTCAAAACAGGATCTAAAACTTGTATTTTGCTTCTGAAAACAAAAGAAGCTATTTTACCACTCCTTTTAGGGGAAGAAACCAGTCACTAAAAGTGATTTAACTTAAGAGTTGCACTCACAGGTCTCTTGGCACATGTTGTTGACTGACAGGCCTCTAGAAAGCGTACCACAAACCCTATAGCCATTGTTCACTTGCTATTTACTCCTTGGCAGCCGTTACCAATTCTGTGGCATCAGTACTGTAACAGAGCTTCCTTCTTATGGGAACTACTGTTCGATGTGTGAAAGTATTCCATCAAGTACAGCAGAATTCTATAAAACTTGCAACAAGACTACCCATCTAATACCACTAGGTTTTAAACAAAAATATAATTTTAAGAAAAAAAATGTACAACACAGTGAATTTATGCTTTTTTTAATAACAGGCTTTCTAAAAAGCATGTAGGAATATCTATATTATACTAACATATATGCACCCACACAATCTCCATTTTGGGTTTAATCTATTCCTCCTTAGCCATATGTACGCGGTGATACATCTTAAAAAAACCAAACATAAACACACCCCCAACCAACCCACCACTAGGAACCTAGAAGAATGGAAATATCAGTCAAATGAAATACATTTTTAATTATTGGATAATTTTGCCAATGCAAAGATTTCTCAGATCGACTTACGTTACTTCTTACAGGTGTCAAGAGTCAATCTGATAATAAGACTCTGCACCAGCATGCAAGGGGCTGATTTCTGTTTATTTATACCCTGTGAGATTTGGCAAGTCCCACTGCTTCCCTACCTGTAAGAAGGGGGACAATATGCCTACCTTTTTTATAGGGGGAACCCCTCGCAAATCCCTATAGGTCACTGCAAAATCACTGAAGTCAAAGTACTGTTTTGGTGTATTTGTTGGCAAAAGGTTTATTGAATGCTGTACTTTATTTTGGTTATGAAACATTAACAGGAATGGAAACTGTCAATGTCTACTGACGAGGAAACAATCTCTGAATGCAAACATTGTTGTTCAGCTCCCCAGCTGATCAGACTTGACAGAGCTTCTCTGAAACCCATGGAGCCATGCCAATTTAAACCAACTCAGGATATAGCCTTGTGTTTAATAAGTTTCACATGTCTGATGTTTTAATAAAAGTAACAAAAAAAAAAGAGGAATATTCTTTATTATTAAAAAGTTATGCTCTGAATAGTTAGCTATCCAGTGATAACATTGCAGCTTTGTGCATTGAGCCCACTATAGTACATACCCGACACATGCACTTTCATATCTTCCCCCTGTCCAACTTCAGTTCCCACTGTGAAGATTGGCAGAAGGCTGATTTGAAAAGAAGTGAAATAGAACCAGGTAGATTAAACTAAATACCTCACACATGAAGAGTATTAAGACTTATCAAGCTTGTAAAAAACATCATCAACCAGATACTTTAACACGTAGAAGACGCATGATAGGTGCTACTCACCACTGACTTAGAAGCTTATTGGACTATGTCTGCATTGCTAAACCGATAAAAAGGCAAAGACTGCCGACACTCCCATGGCTTGGGATACTATAACAACCAAAAAAATATTTTTTTTTAAAACATTCTTTACAGCAAAAATTAGAGAAACAAATACAAACACACATTAAGAGACAGCTCTGCTCCTTTTAGTACAACCAGATTTTCACTTTCAGAAGCAAATAGCAGCAGCCAGCCACATGGCTCCCACCACTCAAAGCTAGAGTAGGGAACAGAGTCAAGAACATCCTTAAAAACTGGAAGGATTTTTAGGAGATTTTTATTAACCAGATAAAAGCTCTATGATTAAAATTTCATTCAATGTTACATTTTTCAGATTAGCGCAAAGGTTTTCATTGAGTAACTAATGACCTTTTGTCCAGAGGGTTCTTAGTCTGGAAGAGCACTTTATTTGACCACTTCAAAGTCCGCAGTAACGCATGTATAACGTTGCACATCTTCCAAAAGGTCTGGAGTTGAAACACCCTCATTCACGTCACTGGCTGTACACTCAGCAACAGACCCTAATTGAAGCCAGCCTTTAAGACTGGGGAAGCTACCTCGGGCAGAAGTTACATTTACCCACTTGTTCAACAGCATTAACCACACACAGCACTTTTGTCCTTATTCACCAGAAACCGGGCCGGTTACAGCTAGCTGCCCGCATGGCAGCAGCTGATCACTGCCTGGTGTGGGAAGGAGAGACGGGTATGAAACCTCTGCACAGCCCGAAAGTTTGGCAGGCAATGCCTTCCACACTGGGCTATGACAACACGGAGGCTTTGGCCACTACCTCAATAAAAGACTCTCACTAATATTAACGGGAGACATTTCAGCAACATTTAGGCCCTCTTATTGCAAGGACAGTACCTCCCAGAAACCCCTCCTCTGGGAAAAATTCACATTAAAGAATAATCTCAGCTATTTCCAATTAATACCTGAACAAGCCATTAATGATTTATTTAGATTGTCCAAGTAATCAACTCTTCCCATTAAAAACAACTTTAAGATACTTTTTAGAAAAATCCCCCACACTTTCTTAACGTAAAATTAAGAAGTCTATGCACACATTTTCTGGCAATTACAGCACATCCCTGACCTCATTTGCAGACCTGATACTTCTCGTCAAGGGCCAAAAGACACAATGCCGCATGCACTCCCAGCAAATGTCAGCAAATGCACCACAGTTCACGTGTTCCACTCAAGTATTCTAAAGTCACACTGAACAGGCAGGACTCACCAGTAAGTGAAGTGAAGAAGTGGCTAAATGGGCTGCATAGGACAAAGAGCTATTGTTATGGAATGAGTTTCAAGTCGATATTTTAAAAAAAAAAAAAAA
>VZTL01015836.1:25163-51502 GCA_013400535.1 Scopus umbretta
AAAAAAGTGTCCCGTAAAAAAATCCAGAATGAATTAATTAGAATCAATATTTGCATAAGACCTTGATTTTGTCTTCTGAGGACTTGAGAAAACTGTTACACTTCTGGCACTTTGATGGATTCCACTTTGACACTCAAACAACCTGGAAAATTGATGGCTGGTTGTGGAGATCATTAAAGATTATTTGGCATTCTCATAAAATGGAGTTAACCCTCATTTTTTTCCCCAAATTCTACTCAGGATAACTAGACTACATACAGTCACCTACGTGACTTCCAAATGGAAAAGCTACTACCGGAGTTATTTTGTAATAATATTTACAAAAGGTTGAATAGGGTGGTAAGCAGAAATCAGTCAGTCCTCACTGAAGCACAGCGTCAGAGATAGCTGGATTTCACGATAGTGTGTGAGGAGTCCTTGCAGACAGCGGAGTACGCAGTGCCTTTTGCTTCGCGTGCTCTTAACAATGAAATGCAATATATAATAGTAAAGATGAAATCATTATATATTCTGCATCAGACCGAATGTACAGCTTTCATCCTTCATTGAGACACTATTTAATTAATTCTAATAAGTCAGGGAGGAATTTGACCCTCAGTATATTTAATGAAAACTCACACAAATAACCTTACATTAATTCTGAATTGTGCATATTTAGCTATTCAACCATTTTATTTCCTATACAAGCTACTCTAAAAACCTCAACACTAATTATTTATGAATGAAAGCTCCCCTCGCCCAGTGGCAATGAGCTGAGAGCGCACAGATTCGGTCTGGGGTCACTTAGAGAGGCTGCTTCAACGTAAGAGTCACATAGACCCCAGTAACTTAAACTCAATTTTATTAGTTTTTTTTGGAAGTGGTTAGACCTTAAGCCATAGCACTGCAGAAAACTCATCCTTCATCGGTTTTGTGGATAAGGAATTTCATTCTGGAGCTATTAATCAGGCACTTTGCACGAAGTCATTCAGAAAAAGTGAAGGTGAACTTGTCCTTTTTCTATAAAACCCAGGTAAGCACATCTCCCCTCTCCCCAGCCCAGGTGCTCATCAAGAGGATAACAACCTACAGCTCCGGCCAGCTAGTGTCAGGCTTTTGGCCTAAGCAGTGCAGGCTGCTCCTTTCACATGAAGTCCCATATTCAAGCATTGACACGTACAGGAACATGGCAGCTGTTACTAGAAAAGCTGAGCTAACATAATATAATGTAAAGTCTGCCTGAATGCAGCTCAATGCAAGTATAATTGTAAAACAGTCTGGTATAATTGGGAAACAACTTTTAGAATTCCCATAGCCTGGAGTTTCTCTCTGAATTGAACAGTGTTTTCTTAGGAAACAGACCTTCACAAGCGGTACTATTGCTTCTGCATGACTTACCTTGCACGTCAGAGTGATTTGCGAGCTCAAGTAATTTAGAGATGCAAGTAGTTTATCACTGCGCATTTAAACAGTTAAAGAACACGTACCAAGCAAAACAATATTTGGAAATCTAAGGCTACCACAAAGCCAGTCTGCATCATTAAAATAAAGTCTATCAATTCAATAAACATGAGAAACAAGTTATGAAGTCCTCCCTACACAAACAATAAGACTTCACAGGAGGGAAATCCCTTCTTTTCATGCTGTTTCCTCTATTCAAAGTCCAACTTTTTCTAATGGAAATTTTGTTTGCTGTGGAGATTATGATTCAGCCTTCTTTTTCAATCATCAGCACATCACCATACTTACAGCAAGTGCATAGATTTAGAGGAGGGTGTGAAGATCTCTCTTTAGGGTTTAATACTCAAGGATGCATACGTTTTCAAAAGTTTCTCACAAGCTAAGAGGAAGTAAGAGCAACTTCGAAGCCAAGGCTCTGACATCTGAGCTACCAAATTAATCGATGAAGCACACCAACTCTGGGGTATCAGAAGACAAGCTACGAAATGAAATGCTGACGACAAACAAGATGCACCTGACTTTCTGGAATGGGAAATTCTGGTATAGGTGAACTCTAGCAACAGGTAAAATGAGCAGGCTGTTACCTGCAGTACAAGCTGCTGCCAGGCGGTTGCCAGTGGCTGCCCATTGCCAATGTTGCAAATACTCATTCGGTCTGCTGGCTGATTGGCACGCTCAAGTTGCAAGGAGACATTGCGCCGCTCTTCCTCAAGTGCACGGGTAAGCCGCTCGAAACGAGCTTCTTGCTCTTTAACAGATGCTAAAATGCTGGCAGCTGACCTGATATCATAGTCATCCATGATTGCTTTCAAATGCTCCTGCCTGTTAACTGACCAGGGCAAATGGAAAGGGTTAGGTAAAGGGGTGGGGAGGGCACAGGTCAGAGGTTAAAAATAAAAATGCACATTGTTAGTCACCCCACTAGAATACTGTTCACTCTAAGAAGCAAACTGCAGTGCTCTTTGAAAAGATTTCCTTCCCATCCATTTGATTTTAAATTAAAAGCAATTAATCCAAGGCTTCCCTGTTCAAAAAAACAAATGAACAAAAAAACAAAACAAAACAAAACCCACACCACCAAAATAAACCCCACATGCTCACCTTGGAGAGAATTTATATTTAATTCCTTTGATCTTTTTGCCAAAATTGCTCTGACGAGGGTTTTCATCCCTCTTGCAAAGCAAATTTCACTGTGCAAATAATAATGTACTTAAAAGAGAGACAAAAAAAAAGAAGATATGGCTTTGGAGGGAGTGAGGAACACAGTCTTTCTCACTATAGACACCTGGAATTTTTGTCTTTAACAGCATAAATGAGAAGTTTAACATTTTTAAAGACAGAAACTCCACGGTACAAGAGAACAGTTGTGTCCGTCCATTTTTTCCAAGTGAATGGACCCCTCCCCCAAATTTAGCAGTCAGTAGCTGAAAATAATTTTCATTTTTAAATTACAGGAGTACACTGTAATACGGAAAATATTTTTAAATGCAGACAGTGCAATTGCAATTGAAATTGAAATGTGCTTGATGATTTCAGCATGGTAGACAATGAAACAGTCCTTCATGCAGCTGTTCGCTAATAATGCAAATGATAAAGCCAAAATCAAACATCTTCCATGGAAAACACACAGGACTGCTTGTCTCTCAATGCAGGACAAAGAAGAACTCAGAAACCAGCTAGATAGGATGTATCTTCTGCCTTATGACTTCTCCAGCAGGGTGGTGAAGTATTCCATTTAAAACCCTATCTCCATCTGTATGGTGCATGCAGCAAAACTCCCCACTGATTCCACAGATCTATAATGTGAACTTCATTTTAAATGTTTTCATAAGAGTATAAAATCAGCTACATAATTATAAGCTTAAATGGTGGCTTCAACAGAACCCTTTCACTAAAGCTACATAAGTAAGTAGTTTACCACTGAACTACTTAGAGCACCTCTGAGATGAGCACAGAGGCAGAATTTTCTCCAGCTCCTGTAATTCAAGAAGAGTTCATATTCTGCACTGAGAGCCAAATCCCTAGAAATTGTCCCTTGATGTGCAAATCGGGAGCAATTCTTCTTTCTGCCAGAGATTCTTTGTTTTCCATCTGTCAACAAGGATTTCCATGAGCACTGATAACACCAAACCCTGGTTTCCTGAAGCTTTGCATTTCCTTGTTCAGTGCCTTTAGATGATGCACGCTCTTGACTGATGCATTTTCCATTACTTTTACATTTATGAGGTCTCTCTCCTGTGCTGATTCTTTGGTAGCTAATGATAACGTGGTCATTTACTCTTATGTTCCCAAAAGAGAGATATTAGTAGATACTAAGCTGCATGTTTTCACACAGTTTGTTGGAAATTCATGAATAGGTCCAAGGTCTCCCTTCTTTTGTCACACGTGGTTGAAATCACCCAACAGGCTCAAAAGACACTGGGGCAGAAGTAACAGACCCAAACCCAATGACATACACTTTGATTTCATGGGAAGTAACCTGCCAGTAGCTCTGCGGTTCACTGTTAACTCCTAGGGAGTTGCTGTTGAAAGGAATCGGGGTGATATGAAATCACATTGGAAACAGTGTACGGATTACCATGTATTAATCTCATAATGTTTACGTATAACCATGATTGGAGCCTTTCACGTTTTCAAAGCAGTAAGCAGAATGACTTTTCTCATTTATGCATTGATTTAATTTCTCTTGAGATTCTGAAGGAAAACCGAAAACCACCAAAGGGTTTTCCAGATGTCGAAACTAGTCAAATACAGACCAAGCTGTCAACTTCAGAGACCTTCCACTCTGAGCCTTGCTACGCTAGATTATTAAAAATCTATAAAACCTTCAGAGAGGACACTGGTGTCTGCAAAGGAGAATCACAACCGTCTAAAAGGATAGCGTGACTCACGGGAAGTCTGCGTAACGCAGGACGGGGCTGTGTGACCCACCTGCTACATCTCAGCATGATTTAGCCCTGGCACAGCTACACAAAAACACAGCCAGACTTTCCGGACCTGAGCTGGCTCATGTGCAGCCAACTTGCGTGTCTCTGCTTTTGTGCTTCCCTGCTTTGCACAGATGGAGACAGCTCTCTCTGGTGTCTTTCCTCCCAGGAGCGCAGACATGCTCACGGACTCCTTAGAGGGAGCGTGAAAGAAGTGGGACTTCACAGACCCAGGCACTAGTCATATTTTGGGAAAAACATGCATGTGGATTGGGGCGGGGAGTATTTCTAACTGTATATTCTTAAAGACAGCTAACTGGTTACTAATTATCACCGCCCCTAGAGCAGAGGAACAGCCTGACTGACACACAGATCCAAATACACCTCAGATGAGGGGAAGCCCCGGGCCCAAGAAAAAAAAAAAAGAGTCCGGATGGGTCAGGGATTAATGAATGGAGACAGGCTCCTGAGAGGTGCTGCAGAGCCGGAGCTGACGCTTCCTCCGTCACTCCCCGTAGGGGTCCATCTTTCAGGCAATTCATCGTCTGCAGCTAAGCCGGCTCCTCACGTGCAGCTATGATATGACACAGCCGTTCTCTTTTGAGGGCCCAAGAGGCTGGATACTTCTATGGACGAACTTCAAAAGTGAATCAAGTTGGGATGTAGGAAGAAGATGACAAGATGTAAACTACAGTAAATAAATTTTAAAAAGCAGGTTCCCTTTAGGATATATAATGCAAGTTTCTGTTCTAAGGAAAAGCATTACCAATAGCAGCATGAAAAATCAAGAAGTACCTCCTCTAATACAGATTCTGAAGCAGTAACAGCTTTAATAATAAAAGTCACCGTTGATGACTGAGCTGGTATATAACTTTCAAGTCACATTCTGAGAATGTGACAAAGATCCCATTCAAAAAATCCTTAACGAGCTAGAAGCCCTTGATGCCACACATGAGAGAACCTAGAAAATTTGGGTTCTCTAAATGGTAAAAATCTCTAGAGAGCTACAGAGATCTCCATGCAGAAAATATAATGTTAACCTCCTTACCACCATAAATATTGTGCTCCTTTTCTCCGTACAAAGAAAAACGCAGGCAGAAAATAAACTGTATAAATTTTCAGATGTACAATTAGTGACCATAAAAATCCTAATTGCTATGCAGAAACAACAGCAGGACCAATAACTGCCTTTTAAGAGCTGTTGGACAAAGACAGACTTCTGCATTTCAAATGTTTTATTAGCAGATAAATACTTGCTTGCTGTTGATTGCACTCCCAATTATTTACTCAGGGTTTCAACAATTTACATTATCAGCAGTCTAGACTAGAGGAGAAAAATAAAAGTACTGACTCATGAGTTAGTTACTCAGGCTGCCACTTGCAATTTGCTACCATTTGTAAATAAATTCAAGTGCACATTGAAAAGGGTATAAATAAATGAAAATATTAGACCTATAGCAGCCAGGTAAAGATTATTCCTTAGGCTGCACTTCTAAACACAGCGAACACTTGCCTACAGAGTGTCAAAGGCTACGCTGACAGCAGCAAATCGCTTTCCTGCCTACGTGACTCTAAATATATTAGTGTTGCATTAGAGTTAGAGCAAAGTAAGAGGATCTATTTTTTCTGACTGTTCATATTAAGAACTAATGCATCAGGTGGCCTCCTTTAAATCCATACAGCTTAAGTGCTCAATAGGGATAAAAATCACCCCCCAAAAAGGGGGTCCTATGCACTACTAAGACCCCAGCTCATGCCCACGTTTGAAGGCTCTCGGAAACATTGACACACCTAGGGTCACGTGGTAGTCTGCAAAAAAAAATGAGTTAACTCTGCACACTAATTTTGCTAATCTAGGATGTAGCTGATAGTCAAGAATTTTTAAAGAGCCCCTGGGATTAAGGGGGGTCAAGTTCTGTGAGAGTTGGGCACCTAAATCCTAACAGTCCCGGAGAACCTCAAATCGCCCATGCTTTTTGAAGTATTCTCCCTGCCTAAGGCAACCAGGTACTTGAGTGAGCTGCGTCTGAAGAGAGCAGGGCCCACCAGTCACCTCCAGAACATCACAGAGGCATCTCTCAGCGGGAGGGGAAGTGGCTCTTGGGGCACACAGGAGACTTCTTGGGTCCGATAGTTTGAATACTGAGTGTAGCTGTCCCACTATTGCTCTCTCCCAACCCAATTCAAGTCCACTAGGTCCTGCCAACAAGAGATGGTACTATGAGGAGCAACAAGAAGCTTGTATATACAGCGAATCAGCAGCTGTAGGAGCAAACATGAAGACCTGTGCGCATGCATGGAAACAGCAGCTATGTGCTTCTACAGGGAAGAAACCCATCAGAATAAAAGCAAAAATGGAGCTTAAATAATCTATGAAACTGAAGCATAACGCATGCTAATTATATTTTCACCCTGAAGTGCCACAAGAGATGAGTAGCATAAAATGACGGTTATCCCCCATGCACTATGGGAAAGCATGCAGAGAAAACCAAGCAATACACACCTAGTGTCTTACTGGGGTCTGAATGTTAGAGCTGCTGGGACATCACCCACTAAGACTAGAAAAGGATAGACAAAGCAGGAGAGCAGCCTCAAGCAGAACCAGCTACAAGAGAGAGGAAAGAGAAGACAGGGTTAGTTAATACGGTATCGCAGCCTCTTCTGTACACAGTCATCTCCCAGGTTCTCCTCACTATGTTGCATAAATTATTTATGATACTGTTTTCCTCCTAACTTGGAGGAAAAAGAAACAACATTCAGAGAAGCCAATCCTGAGACTCTTAAGGAAAAAAAAACCCAACCCTGGTTAATCTCATTCATAATCAGTGATCAATACTTGCATGTTCCTGCGAGACTTACTGTTAATGTCCTAAATCAGGGAGAACTCTGGACTCGAATAAGGATTTTGAATGCTACAGAACTGGATATTGTAGCCAAACGTTTTAAAACACAGAAACCTAACATGACACTCTCAGAAATGAGAACAATTATTTAGGCACATAACTTTAGACCTCATGTTTGGTGTATGAGCCCCCAAATGGCTCAAGATCATTTCACAGATACCTGATAAGAGAGGGTACATTCACTTCTATAAGACGCACGCTGCACAATAGCATAGGGCCACTTTGTCTGTTCTACCTGTCTGTAATCTAATCCTATATGAAACCCAAGCAAAAGTAGGTTTTGGGATATTAGGTCATCTGTGTAGCTCTGTAAATTTCTGATCTGTTTTCTCTTAAAACATTTAGCACCAAAACTTCTCTGGGTCAGCAACTGCACATTTAGTACCTGTTTTTGCTGGAGAATGTACAGAACAGAATCCGTTTCACAAAGGCATGGTTCTGTGAAGCAGTATATCCAGTTTTAAGCTACTGCCACATCAAAAATGCTGCAACCATGTGGTATGAAATGCAGAGCCAGTACAAACTCACTTTGCTGGTTCAAACGTTTTAGAACATTTTCAGAGAGTAATTTTGCCCCACCAGATTTTATGCTTGACCAGGTACTGTCTCTGCCCTCCTGAAGCCAGCATAAACACGATTTCTTGTGTTTCAGCCAAATTACCAGAAATAGGATCCCTTCTTTGCATGGATCCAATCTCAAAGGGCATGGAACCATCATGCCAAAAACCTCATTTTTCTTAAACTAACAGAAGTAAATTCTTTGCTCAGAACTTGCTAGATATAACAAAACAGTGCAAAGATATGCCCAAAGATGAAAGTCAGGAGGCAGAGTGAAAGACTAATTCTCAAGGAAATGACCAGAGGGAATAAGTTAAGCATAATTCAGTTTCTACAGAAAAAAAGAGCAACACTGTGGAAAGTAAAATTTTATATCTCTATATATTTAAAAAAATATAAAAAACATGTAACAAATTCCAAATTATCTGCTTCTCAGACCTTATGGCGAAATCTTTCTTCAGCCTGGCTCTCGCTGCTGCTCTGGTTGACTGAGTTCTAATTTGACCCTTACGTGACAATCTCCACCAATGAATAGCAATGAGGAATTCACAAAGAAAGCTATTTCAATATAGTTCTCTCATAGGCACAGACAGACATACTGTGTGGGTGTCAAAAGAAACAAGAAAAAGCTGGTCAGGGTTTTTTTGTTCCTTTGGACAGAAACAGGCTGTGAAACAAGGCTTAAACTAGGGAAGGAACAAGGGCAGAGGAAATGCTAACAGGAAAACTCCTTGAGAAGGAACTTTGGATCTTAAGGACATAGCGATGAACACTGCAGCTCGCCAGTTCTATTACTGCAGAAAAAATGTCAATGTGTAATATTTACAGCAGTGGGAAATTTCATCCGATCATCCAGCAGGAATAATTTTGTTGAAATAAATAAATTCTGCAAATAAATTTGCAGAATATCATACTACGATCTGGGTTTGGCAACACCAACAAAAGAATCCAGATATGCAGATGTCTTTGTACACGCAATACAGTTCCAACACGTCACTCCCTACAGAACTGGCTCTGGTCAGTAGCGCCATAGCACCTCCAATCTTACACAATGCTTCCCAGTCGATTTAAAAATGGATACTTTAATTAACCTCTTAATGAAAAGCACTGAATTCATACTGTATTAGCTTACAAAAGATACAGTTCTCTGTAAAAAAAGAACACAAAATTTTCTTACAACTAATACACTCAGTGTGTGTTTAAATTACAGCGGTCGTCCTTCTATACAGCTTTCCTTTGGTAAGTGATTCCTCACTTCAGCAGTTTGCTACTAGGAATTTTTCAGGTTTTCCTTCCAAAATTTCATGCAGCGTTTTCAGGGCTGGGTGATGCAGCATGCCTACGTGGCTTTAATTACACTGTAGCTCTATTTCCCTAATAAGATACATTTCAATTGCTGTACTGTACTCCCAAATGGAAAGGGAAATAAATTAGAGCAATACACCTTTATAACAACTGCGTACATGTAATAGCACAAATAATTCACTAATGCATTAAACTTCAAATTGAAATGTTTTTACAAGGGCAATTTTTAAAGTAAACGTTTTGGCCTATGACGAGTTTTCTCCAACATAAGAAATTTCCATTTCTCCCTGAAATTTATCATTTATAGACCCGAACAGCACCTTTCTGAAGCAGAGCTCTTGCTCTCCAGGACCTGAGAACTTGTCTACACTGAGTAAGCGGAAGTCTTCCGTCACAGAGCGCTCGCTATGCCACGCTGCCGTCAAGAGATGAGTGTTTGTGTTAATTAAGCATAAAACAGCACAGCGAAGTGGCATCACGTTACCTCACGCCTACCAAGTGTCCACACTAAGGTTTAATGGGGTCTGCGATAGTCTATAAATTCACACTGTGCACTGTAAACTCTCTGTGAAAACAAACCCTCCCCGTATATTTTCATACGAGTGTCATACTGGTGGAACAGTTATTTTAAAAAGCGGGTAAATATCAGAAGACTGACAACGTAGCGATAGCTGAATTCTGACTCCAGTACACATCTGCTGAATTTGAACGCAACAGTTAAAATCCCTTGCTATTGTTCTACCTCAGTAAGTGTTAATTCTGTCAACTCATTAATTTTTCACTCCCTAAAGAGAATCACTGTTTTGCACAACTTAATTTCTATTCATCTACTTTAGTTGGGTAGCATTTGGGAGGCAGCGCTCCCCTCCCCCTGTATCAGAAACCAAGTCTGAAGTAACGAACGTGTGCACAAATCTCAGGGAAAAATTCAGAATATGTTGAAGATTCCAGCAATTCCATTTGCTTAATACTATGCATTATAATGAACAGGCCTATGTTTACGTATCCCCAGAAACTTTTTATATTTTTCTTTATATTATTTATTTTTCTATAGAAATAAAATGCAACTTGGAAGTTAAAGCTAGAACGAACAAGATCATACTTTGCTATCTCTTTTGGAATACGAATAGTAAATTTCCTGCTTCTCAAACCTCTGGCACCTTTTCTTCTGCCTTGGAACTTTCCAAACATGATTGCTACCGGCCTGAGTAGTTCACAGGCCAATTGCTTTTTGGCACCCTAGAACACATGTCATTGCATCCTAAAGCTGCTGCATGTCACCGATTTTCCAAAGGTCTCCCCCACTGAAATCGGTAAGGAGTTCTACTTAAAAATTAATTGCACTTTGTGGTCCCTTTCTGGTTCATGTCTATTCAGGTTTCCAAGTATTCTCAGAGCTGCTTTTAGCAGAAGCTGTATGTACCCAGCTTCTCCACTTCTCTGACCCCGCTCTGACTCTGACTGACATCAACAGGCGCTTCGGCCACTGTGCCTCCGCTGCGAGCAGAAGCGGACAATCTGGGCAGACTTTCATCGAGTAGAAAATTCCACTATAACCATTTCACTAGAATATTGTCTTCCAAGCAGCTAGGGGAAAAAAAAAAAAAAATCCCTCAAGCAGTGCAGCTTATGTGAATGCTAGATAGTATCATGCGTTAAATTAACTATCAGTGCATTGTCGTCTGCATAGGGTTGCGTGGGTGCACTGGGTCTCATCTCGTTTTCAACAGAAATACCTCCTTACTGTAGAGGCTACCTTGCAAGCAGAGCCACCAAAAATCAATATGTCTATTCTTAGAACAGGGCTATTTCAGCGAGCAAGAGAAAGAGGTAAAGATCAAAAGCAGCATAGTTTAGAACTTCACTCCCTAGTTGTTCTCCTAGTATTTTAAAAGCTTAGCTTCATTAACATACAATCCAGTTTGGCCATAAATAAGCCAATCGTACGAACAAACTGTTACAACCGTATGCAATTACTTCCACAAAATACTGAAAAGATTCCACTAAACAATATACAAGTATCCTCATTTTCCTTGGCTTCTAGATGTTTGGAGTTTTGGTAAAAGGGCTTCCATTTTAAGAGAAAAGCTACAGACAGGAATGCAGTCTGAAACTGTGTGGGGAACTACAGCTGAGAACAGCCATATATTTACAAGCATTAAATCTCCATTTCACAAAATGCAGGAACAAGAGCGTCAGTGGGTAGGCAGCAATTTCCATAGCCAGACCAGTTTCTCATTAGCAAAATGGAGTAAATGAAATATTACAGCAAGGCTGGAAAACCCTGCAGACTGTCATAATCATCCTTTCATAAAAGATATTATTGTGCTATCTTTCAACAGATAAAATAAATAACAGAATGGCAAGCACTAAAGATCAGGTCAGCTACGCAGTCAGGCAGACCAACAGCCCGCTCTGGCTATTCCAAAGGCTACAATAACAGTGTCAGTAGACAGTGTATTTAAACTAACTGCCATTAGTTAGAAAATAGTCATTTCAAGACACATTTTGAGAGGAGAGGAAAAAAAAATCCAACTGCGACCCCACAGAACAGTGAGTGAGCTCAGCAACAGATGTGTCAAATGACTTATCCCAACCATGAGGAGTTAATTGATGCTATAAATAGTACTCTGCAGACCAAAAAAAAAAAAAAATTCCACTTAATTCTTGTCTCCAAAGCACACAGTCTAGCTTTGCTTATCAGTAAAACTATTTTCCTTTAAAGAAGTGGGCTTGCGTGTTTTACATCTAGATTAACACACAGAGATAATTTGATTTCAGGCTATTGAGAGATTTCCTTCCTTTTATGTTTCAGAAGAACAGGGCTGCATGCAGCTAAATGAGATCCACAGATTACAGTAGAAGAAAGGCTAATAAAACTGCATAGCTACGTTCCTGGGTAATAATGAATGTTTTTTAATACTAGGGCTCCGATTTCAGGGTTTATGAGGACATTTCCAATTACTACTTTTAAGGTTAGTGCAAATAAATGCATCAAAAGGAAGTAACTTTAACCCATCTCAATCAAACATTTAATATCTCCCATAGCATTTTACACCAGTAAACAAACTGGCATTGCTAGGAAAAACACCCCCACAGTTCTGAAGTGTTTAGAGCAAGCATCTTCCCTGTGGTTTTCTTACTGCTTTCAGGAGAAAAAACAAAACAAAAACCCCTCTCCTGTTTTTCTAAACGTGTGTCTTGTTTAACTCTCACAGTCGTATCTAGTGGGTTGTGCGGCTGTTCTATTGCTCCACCAGGGAACTGAAAACATTAGTATAAACAGGAAAGGAAAAACGTCAATATTCATGTTTAATTCTTGAAGCTACTAAATCAAATGGATTTTATTAGCTGCCTACCAACCAATCCTACTGCATTACTCTCCCATATTTCAACCTCTCTCATTAAAACCAACCAGATTTCGACCTTACATCGCTTTAAACCAGGAACAGTATCAATGAAGAGAGGACTAAAGCAATACAAAAAGAAGACAGACACAGAATGAGGCTCACTAGCTCTAATTCTCTCCAGTAACATCTGTGTCTTTCTAAATCGAGCATTTTTTTCACCAAGCTAAATTTGGAAGCCTGAGGCACTAAGTAAACCTGGTCCACTAGACCAAAACTATAGATTCAAAGATGGCAGTGATAGACCCTTCACTGTTTCAGCATCTGTAAATTTAAAATGCAATCCAAGTTCCTTTTACCCTTATAAGTTTAGGATGCAATCCAAATGTGTGCTTATTAACACCACAGCTTTTTAGTACTACAAGGCAAGCACGCATTTGAGAACTAATAAATAATATCTGAGCAAAATAAAAGTATGTAGCTCCTCTGATGTCTTGAATAATCATCCAGTTCACACATAAACATATAGAGGCAGGAAAACCAGATAAATTTCAATGACAGTCTCAGAGAGACTCATCATTCCATATGATGGATTTTGGCATGTAACATCTCTCAGCAGAACAGCCTTTGTTGCACATGACAAAAGTGTCCTGCTCCAGAGCCTTGCTGCCTCTTTCAGGGGCAGAAACAATGTCACAAGAACTGCCAATTTAATTTCTCCATTTTCAGGCGCAAGACACTGCTGAACCTTCAAAGCAGAAATCTTTATTGCTCAGAAGCACTTTCTATTCTATTAGCCACGCATATTGGCTTCTTTGGGGTTACACTGAGAGTCAAAATAGCCTTCAGAGAGTGATGTTCAGGACGTGTCTTGTTCATATCATTGGGTAAATCGGGACGCCACAGTAACCCCATCGATCAATCAGTCCAGACTCAAGCGTTCTTTACTCATCTAGATCTTCACTTGCATGAAGCAGAAATGCAGTGCTGTGCTTCACCTGCAAAGTGTTACTTTCATACATTTGTCAAAAATTATTTTTAGTACCTCACTGCAAATAGCAATTTGCACAACTAAGATTAATATCTTTATTATAAGAGCTTGTAGCTCTATGAAAATTTAAACATTTGGGCTGAAGTTTTCCCTGGTAGATCTTTCCTTCAGGCTGAATTTCTCTTCTAGGAAAACTTCAGCTAGAGTAATTTGACCGTTTCTCATATCAGTCAGGGAAATTTTTGCACAAGTTTCTTCTACTAGTGGCTCCGAAGACATGGTCAAGCAGCTTGCTATCAGCCAGCAACCCTACGTCTGCCAGCACAGCACAGGGATGCGGCGTCTCCCTTCTGCTCTGTACGCAGCTGAGCGGGTGGCGGCAGCAAAGGTGTCACCACAGCCTCAGAGCTGGCAGCATACCAACACCCATACCGAACCTCCAAGGGATTCCCCCTTTGCCCCATCCCTCTTCTTCTGCCTACAAAACCCATTCTGAATTTGACCTTATTGCAGGCCTCTATTGCAACGGGACGATGACCACATTTAAACCATGTCTTCTGTGCTGAGGTTGACGGTGATCTGAAAATCAGTAGGAACTGGGGAAAGTACTGGATTTAGGGGGCGACTATCAATTGTCTTTTGGACAGATCATTTTCTTCCAGATAGCTGTAGTCAGACAGTGACCTCATCCCTTCCAAGGCTATCCTGCTTTTGTATCTCTGACTAAATCTTAATGCTTTTTGTAGCTTATCAATAATATTTCTTCTTTCCAGGAATGCTCTTATCACTAGTGCCTAATCACGGTTATTTGGAAGCAGAAATATTTCTTCCGGATCACCGAAGATCTGCTCCAAGAACCACCTTTCTATTCAAACATCCCTTTTTAATAACCATTCTGCTGATAACCGTGCTGAGTGGGGAAAAAAAAATAATTTTGCCTTAACTGTCTAGCTGCTTCAAATGTTTAAAACAAATTCCCTCTATTATATCAAAATGCAAATCCCGCACTGTATAAATAGTATTCCAGCTATAATAAACACTTTTAACTCATTTCGTTAAGACTATATAAGTAACAGAGGTAAGTAGCAAACCATTCAGACAGTAAATACAATGTAAACTCTGTTGAGAATCCTTCCTACAAACAGCTTTGAAACTTTAAAATGGACTATATACACTTTCCATTTTGATGTATATAAAAGGGACAATGTTTAATCTAAAAGTAACCAAATGAAAATGGAAAGAACTGTATAAAAATCAGTAACACGATACTTGTCATTCAGAGTATTATTTTCAAAGAACGCTTTGCTAAAACTATAATCCACCTACACTGAGAAAAATGAAGCAGTACACAGGAGGGAGCAATATTTCAGGAAAACAAACAACAGAGTACTTTAATATTTAATCCCATTATTGACCACCAAGCCCCCAGATTTAAAACAGAGACACCACAGTACAGAGGTGAATTCACAGCAGCTGAAAGTGCTTGTGGTCATCCTCCAAGCAACCGGAGGCCTGGCCTTCTGATCTCAAGAAAGGCTACGACACAGTTGGCAGGGAGGGAATGGAGAGAGGAAGACACACCTCAGGAGTATGACCCTTACTGCAGGAAGAGGCAGGATGCAAGGCATAGCCACAGCCTTCAGCCTAGCTTGTTCAGGTTCAGAAGAACCTTAGGAAAGCACGAGCACAAGCTGAGAACAGGATAGGAAGTGAATGCTTAGGGTCCCCCTGCTGTCAGCGTGGCCCTAGGAAGAAGTGGCGCAGTACGAGACAGTCCCTGCTCTGTCACGGGTAGAATGAAACGAAATGAGGATTTCCATGGTAGAAGGAGAAGGCAGGCATGGATCAGAGATGGTGTGAAGTCACAAAGGAGAAAACTGCCATTCCGGTTTTCCTCAGCTAGCGCTTGTGCCTGTGCCTCAGCTCTCAACACAATATAGAATTTCAGAGGTTCCTGTCCTAGTCCCACAGTTTTAAGATGTATCATGGGTATTTCCTTCTTTCTGCCCCCTCAATCATTCTACCACTATGTTAAAACAAATTTTAGTAGGCCTTCAATAGCATGCAAACTAATGAATTTGTGAGACTCATAATTTAAAAAAAAATAAAAGGGCAATGATTTAAGAACACACATAATGACAAAGCAGCAAAATACTCAAGAGACTTGGTGAGCAACTGCAGAAACACAGTACCTTTTGTAGTGTTCCTTTCTTGTAGTGGCTTTAAGATAGAAATTCTCCCTTGGTTCGATGATAACTCTGTCAGAGAAAAAAAAGAAACATAACAAAAAAGACATTTTTCATTCCATCTAGGGGAAGTAGGACGAGGGGATTCTTTTTAAATAAGTGATAACATTTACATGTTGGAAATCCATTCGTTGTATCTCCCCTTGGTTCCCCTTCCCTCCTTGAGTCATGCTGGTGTACAAAAAAATGTTAGTCCTGACATCTATTCCACCATTACCTGAAACCCCTAGAAAGTCCCACAGAACTGGACTATAGAAAGTCAACTCCATAGGAAGAGCTCGTTTGGCTAACTAGCTATTCCAATCCTCTTGATTCCTGCCCCAGTGCTAGCATGTGCATATATCAAACATTTCCAAACTTAGAATTTAATCCAATATATATTTAATTCCCCACTGATTCATAGATTTAGAAGCCAAAAATGGTTCCTTCGTAAGCCTACAGCACAGCATCCAGGCCTAAATACCATCTAGTGACTCTAAAAATGCCAGCTCTGGCTACATAAATACACCTCACACCGTTTGACATTTTTTTTCCTCTAGCAGCAGGAAATAAGAGAAATTAGGGCAGGAAGGCATCTACCTTTGAAAATCACCAGAAAGAAATCAACATTTTTCAACATCTCATTTTTTGTTTGAGCTTCAGGTCGTATTCCCATTACAGTACCTCTTATCCTAGAAATTTCTGATACAGATAACAAGCAGGACGCTTTGTCCTGGATTCCCAGTCTCCTCCTCTGTTTCTGAGGCCCAGAACGTTTTGAGTAGATGATTCCTGCAGATCAACCTTGCTTAGTTCCACTCAGGCTGAAGTTTACCCACAAAAGAGCCATGCCACTACCCTTCCACTTCCAGCCTCCTCATTAGACCCTTCCCCTCCGCTCCTCCTTTGGCTGGAGGGCTCAGTAAGGCCAAAAAAACATACCAGTGGTTGGCAAGGGAAAGCACTTCACCCCTTCGGATGCACCGTAACCAAACAGGTGCTAAATAAAATGATAACATCTCTGATGTACGGAGAGGGTTTCTTTGAAGCCTAATTTCTTTTAGCTTTTGTCTCATAACAAGAATATGACTACCTCCTCTAAGTGGGCTAATTTTATGTATTTTATTAAAATATTCTCCATTTTTAAGCCAGAAATAATTCATGATTTATGTTTAGTGTCACCTGGAGCAGAAAAAAAAACTACTGAAAAAATACTTTGCTTGATTTTTCCCTCCTCCTTTTCCACCTGTATTTTTTCTTTTAGTTGATTCAGAGTCAAGATGACAAGCAGCCTAAGGCATTTGTCTTGACTTGGAACATCCTGCGTAAGACCCAGACCCACTATACCCTTCCTGTACGGCTGTGGGCTATTTAACCTTTTTTTAATCACATAATCTGTGAAGAAACTGCATTCTCCTACTTCACAAGATCTCATAAAAAATATATATAAAATATCATGAGGTATCAGGTACTTCAGAAAAAGAACAGCCATGCTATTACTGGTCATCTTCTAGTGATAATCACATTTGTATAGTCTGAAATTTAGCGTTGATTATCAAGAAAAAACTACTTGTCTTTTCAATACAAACCTAATTGTTGCATTTCATTTGTTGAGCAGAATTTTTTGTTAAAACATTCAACACCTTGTGCAACCAGAAAGTTTAGCAGTAAGATAAGAACAGATGATCAAGGCAAGTCTGGAGGAGGCTGCATTGCCAATGCAACACATCCACACTGTGGATAAAACAAAGAGATGGGCGAGCAGGAGTTGTGACAGCAATTCAAAACCCCGTGGGCTGCCTCCTCTCGCAAGCCGGGCACTTTTCTACCCAGCCTTGTGAGTGACAGTCCCTGACGTGCCATCCGGGTTTCAGCAAACAGCTGGATCAGCTAATGCTGACACACCATGCCACTCTCATCGTATTCACATGGCTACAGACCAAGTGTTGGTTTATATTGGCTGATGCTAGCTGAGAGCTTGAGCCCAAAATCCTGGGAAGCCTGGAGCTTGCTGAGGCTCACGGCGGTATTGCAAAGTGCCTTTTTCAACCCTCGGTTGCTGTCCATCTGACAACATGACCTGTAGCGCAGGGGAGAGGGAGGGGAAAAAGCCCCACCAGCTTGGACCGCAAGACATTTAATAAAACATCTGTACTTCACCACAAAAATGCTGCTCCATTCCAATGACATCCTTTTATCGCTGATCTTAATCAAGTATCTTAACAGCTCTCAGATGAGAAAGGTGGAGAAAAACCTGTAATGCCTTTTCAAATTGCTTGTTATCTCTCACTTGTAGCTAATTACCCCAGTCACACTGTTAGAGATTCTGCGCGGTTTTATGTTCGTTCGCCAACAAATGGCTAAAAAAATGAAATTAGACAATTAGTCTCTAGCTATAATAACTAATTAAGATAAGTATTTTCAGAATAAGGAACTTAACAGAACATCAAGACACTGACACTGCAAAATGCTTGTGAAAGTAAAGCATCTACCAGTGAACAATTTCTTGCCATTCAGCGAGTTCCACAGTTGCATCCCAACCACCATTGCGTTCTTCTCCTACCTCAGTGAACATAATTAGTTATCAGAACTTCCTTCTAATGTGTTTAGAATGTGAGTAGCTTATTGGACTACAGGAAAGCTTAGGGACTAATTTTGATGCTGCACCATGGGAAGTGCATGCAGCAGTGACAGATCAGTATTTTTTAGACAAACAGCATGATGGAAGGTACTGTAGCAACCTGTCCTACCATTCGTTTTTCCTAACGTCTTACTTTGCATCGTCCAGTAAGCCCAGAGAGTGCTGGCAATCCACTCATGGTACCTTCTTGGTCCCTTGCTCAAAAAGCTTCTGAACAGGCACCCAGTTCTTGAAAATGATTACTGCGCAGTCAGTTGTGTGAGAAGCCATCTTCGGATAGGTAAAGCATGCGTAAATCCACTGAATTCCGTAGACTTGCTTGGCCTTTGGTTCGCATTGCGCTAGCCTGCTTATTAGTGACGTGGAGACAGCGTTACACAAAACCACTAATGAAATGCATTCTGTGGCACTGAGCCGATTCCTTGCCTGTGCACAGAAATAGGTGCAATTAAAACTGCCAAGTGTGAGGCAAGTAGTAAAGTCCAAGACAAATGAGAGAGACAATAAAATGGTGTGGATAGGCAAGCAGACTACTTTTCACTTCAGCTGCAACACGTATTGCAAATAAGCACGTATTGCAAAATCTTGCCAAGGGCATGCATGAAAAGCCTGTATCTTTGAATGAACAGCCTGTATCTTTGGCGCCTTCTGTTACTCAGTGAGCTTCTCTCTGGCATTTCTGGCACTAAAATAACTAATAAACTAATAAACAATTACCTGCAGATTCATAGCTACATCCTTCACTGCACACTTAAAACCCCAAATCAGCCTTAATGGACTAATGGTTCTCTCACTTATAGCAGTGTATCACAGACAGCATATCTTCAGTTAACAAGAGTTACACCAATGGAAGAGAGACCAGTGGAAAAGAGCTCACTTGGTCCCGAGTGAAATTTGTCTGTCCGTGTTTTGTCCATATTGATTGCAAGAAGCGCATACCCTCCAATTGCATGTTTTCCTCAGCAGGGGCTTTGTCACAGATAAATCACCAGAAGTACAGGCAGAGCTGAATAGTATTCTTTGAGCTGTATTTGGCATCTGCTGTGATTTACTTTTCTTAGCCAAGAGACAAGGAGGTGAGGAGAAGGAACTTTTTTTTTCCCTAAGCTCCTTCTTCCTTCACCTTACATCCTTATTTGCTAAACTGCTATTTTATTTCACAGAGAAACGTAGGATATTCTGACTGGCAACACAGTTCTGCTTTTATATAAGATATCAGATGGCAAACATGAGGTACCTACACTATACAACTCAGTATATGGGTATCTACTCTGTCACAACTTGCATCAAAACATATGAAACAGTCATGAGAAGTGAGGTCTCTCCACTGAAAGATGCGATATAAACACAGCTACCACACAACACACTTAACAACAGCAACACTGTGTGCTTATTATAAGGCTTTACATCAAAAGAGGCAGACTGCAAGCTGTTTGATATTCTAATATTTACACTCAATTATCTTTAGAAATTTATTTAAAACAGTGTTATTTTTGGGTTACTTTTGAGCTTTGAGTTCCCTTATGAACTCCTACTCTTTCTTAATTATAATGTAAATCAGGGGGTTAACATCAAGCAAGCAACCATTAACTAAACCAGCTGATACAAACACGGGCAAAGTTCGGACAGAGGCAGCGGCAAAATGCCCAGAAAGTTATGAAACCCCACTGAAAGCTCAGTCAACACGGATAGATACACAGACCTTTCAAAATAGATGCTCTGGGTAACAGCAGTTACTGCCAATATATTTTATATAAATGTTACAAAAGCAGTAAAGAGCCCATGCATCAGTACACAGATGCATCATAGATGAGAACCGTGGCTTCTTAAACTGTAAGGACTGAAAATGTACAACAGCCTGCAAAAACGTTGCTCAAGTCGTTACATGCTAACAGTGCCCTAAGTCCCTTATTAAGGAAATGACGGCTGAACTAACTTTGGCAAACTAGACGTACCCATCTCCTCGATGGCGTTAGTGTGTTGATAAAGACGTGGCACATTAAAAGAAAATTGATGAAATACAGAACTACAAAAGCCAACGCATAGTGATTTGCTTCAGTGTGCTACAAAACAAGCAAGTAAAATTAAAGCTAATCCATTCTACTGAAGGAGATGTCACAGACTTTTGTGCGTTTGGTAAATTAATATTTATAAGAGGCCAAGACAGTTTAGTGGTTTTAATATAGGACTGGGATTTTCTCCTAAACATCAAACAGAGAAGTTGCATTAAAACTGCAGTTTCTTAATTGCCACAAACCTAAATGGCAGTATTTCCAAGATTTGTTTTCCATCATCTCATCCAGATTAGCAACTGTACACAAATTTGCAAAATCCACCAAGTACCCATGAATTATACATTCCTAACTCTTTAAAGTTAATGTTAATAACCTTCCTATCAAGAGCCCGCTGACAGCTGCTAATGCTATTTTCCTAATATTTCTCATTACAAACATAGACAGCTAGGAATGGAAAGACAAGCAGCTATACACAGGATCTAAAACCACACAGGTGCACATACATATTACATGTATATGTAATAAGTGAGACTTTGCCAACAACATTGTTTCAAGAACTTATGTAGCAATAAAATTGTAGCTGAACATCTTTTAAAAAAAATCCAATTTAAAATTTTACAGCCTAATATGCATAAGAAGTCATCACACCCAATTAAATTAAAACACAGCACTTGAGCACCTTTTATGCAAATTTTGAAAAGAAATTTTGTTATATTGTATGCTAATATGGAGTTTCATTTAATTCAGTTGATGAATTACCTAATTTTGTTTTCCAGTATACTTGGGATATCCCAATCGAACATGACAGCTTTTCATAGGGTAACCAAAGTCACCTTATACGTATTACAGAAACAGGATAAATTTATTCATTTAAATGGGAGGCAAAGGTGATCTTCCAAAAATGTATAATGAAATTTAATCTTGAAGAAGAAGAAAAAAAAATTAAATCCTGGTTTTAGTGCTAACACAACATTAGTGCCAGTAAAGTTCACAACGGTTGTGGGGAACTCTGGTGGCAGCTGGTTATATTCTGCAGGGGAGAAACCCCTCTCGTAAAGCAAGCCAGACCCAGTTCTGTAATCGCTTCCGTGGCTGTTTAGCCTGGATAGAAATTGTAGTTAGGCCTGTAACTGCTGCTTGAAAATCCCAAGACAACAGCGCTGAAGTTAGTGCCTGAGCAGCAAGGGCCTCTTCACATGCCTTTGTTTCTTGTTTTTGGAGTGGTGCGTGCACGAGTATGACTACCCAAACCCCAGATCTTTACCACCACCTTAATTTCGTAACTCTGAAGGGCCACTGCAGGATTCTGTGCTTTTAGCTGAATTACTGCTAGGTTCATAGGCCTCAGCTCATCTCCTGCCAGGCCGGAGTGGGAGCCACCGGCGCACAGTACGCCCACAGCGCGAGTCGGGCCTTCCGGAGCGTCAAGCAAGCCCGAGCAGTCATGGGCAACACGAGAAGAGCTGCGAGTGCTGGTGACAGAGCTGTGCCGAAGGTAAAGCTTTAGGTTCATGACTGTAAATAAAATTCCAGATTGTTTTTTTAATCTAGGTTGAATCACCCACCATATACAAATTTCAGGAACAACTCCCAGACCAATAGTTTTACTTTGCAAGGACTGACTGTGAAAAATCATTCCTCTTTCAAATACATTTGCTGAGGAATGTTGCACTTAATACAGCTTTGACCCAGAGTCAATCAGTAAGATTAATTTACCATTATGTACAATCTGAGTACAGGTTTAATTTCTTTTCTTACAGCTTACACTCCCCCACCCTCAACATTACATTATACACCAACTTGTTAAACTCCAAATGTAACCTTAACATTAAACTAATAAACTTGAATTTGTGCAAGAATTATTTTAGATTTGAAAAATGTGCTTTGCAGAAGAGCTGTTTTCTAAATAAACACTAGTTTCTAGTTACTAGTAATTGCATTGCTGTTAATTAATAACTATATTATACAGTGAATTTACATGATTAAATTTAATTTTAATATTTCCAAGGGATATAAATACCGTTAAAGTGGTTTTAAAAATATTAATGTTCAGTGCAGCCATCCCCAACCATAAAAATCATGAAAACTCAAATGATCTTCGCTTACTGGAAACTTTTAACTTCAGCGTTACACAGCCTCCTAACCAAGCAAGAAGTCCAATCAACAGTCTGGAGGGTGAGAAATGGCTTCTGAGCCTGATTTCCTAAGTCAAGGTAATTGCCCCAGTGCAGGGGACCTGCATGCTCCAGCCTAATCAGAGCAGAAGGACAGAAGACACCAAAGGAGACCAGCAGAGAAAATAAGAAAGGAGGAATCTCAAAAGTAAGGGAGAGAAGAGGAAAGAAGCAAATTATTTAATTTGTGGGTGAATAGCCAAGTTCAACTGACTGCAAGACACAAAATACAGCAGACTCCAGCTGTGAATTTAGCCAAGGGTTTGTATTTTAATCTCTTGAGAAGACCTATCAAATTCACTGTCATATTTAATTGAAATAGTAGACAAAAAGAACTGAGAAATTAAGGTCTCCCATTTGGGCCCTATTTGAAAATGTTTTGATGAAGAGGAGAAAGGTCTTGCCAAAAAAAAAAAAAAAAAAGGGGGGGGGGGGGAGTTGAACACATGTGTGTCATAGCTACTCCACCGGGTTTTAAACTCATTTACTGTACAGTCAAACTATAAAGTTAGGAGTATCTTTATATAAGTCCTTCAGCAGGGACTTCCCAAAGCAAGCTGGAATTTTTAGGAGTAAACTATAAAAAGAAAATCTTTGTTGACAATTTTAATCCAAAAAAGAAACCTGCAATTTACAATTAATGTCCTACTGTACTCCTACAACATAGATTAGCTGCTATAAAACAGCACAACGCTGTAACAGTTTCATTATGATTACAATAACCAGAAGCACTCTGCAGTCAACATTGTCAGACATTTCTGTGTTGATCTGACATCATTCTAGCATGTTAATTATGCTGCGCTGACTGCCAGTGGCTAACATCTATGGGCTTGGCAGTTAAGCTGGCAAGGTCTCAACTCTGAACAAAAGGCAGCTACCAGCTACTTTGTCAAGCTAGGAAATTTCTTACCGAAAATATGTACTTGAAAAATGTCCAGTTCTTTCTGAGCACGCTCTCTGTGCCCAAATGGAAGGAGAAAACCAGCCTGAAAGAAAGCTTAACGACTAGCAACACTATGTGAATAAATATCGGGTAGCCTAGCTTAAGAACAATATTTTCTCCATAAATCTGCAATCATACTGAACAGTCTTATTAGTCAATGTTGACAATGGGAACACTTAAAGTGGTCACTATTATGATGGTATCTAACCCCTGTAACTGGTATCAGACCTTCTACCACAGATACACAGATTACTGTTACATGCCAACACAGTTAAAAGAAAGGAATGTAAAATACAGGTAAGATTGGAGAAATCACACGGAGAATGACAGTGTGCTGAAGGTCAGAGCCATGAGTGAGAAGCCAATCTCCTGAATCTCAGAACTAATCCTTAACAGGAGTGATGTCTTCCCCTCGTCCTTAGGAAAGGCAGACAACTGAATGAGGCCTCAGTCACATCGCCAACTCTTACAGTTATTTACACAAAGCAGGATTTTTTTTTTTTTTNAGAGTTTTTTTTTTTTTTTTTTTTTTTTTAAAACAAGAACAGAGAAAACTAACTTGAAAAAACTGGAAGCCCCGTAGCAAACCTGCAGAACCCACAGCACTCTTGTGGACGGTGGGAGATGCACACATCTTCCAGTAAACTGATCAAGTGGATGCATCTGTATGCAGCTAAACCTAATGCGCAATCCCAAACTAACAAACTGCATACAAATGGTTAGGAAATCAAAAGGTACAAGTAGCCAGATTGTTTCAGATGTGCTGGCATTTTTTATAATTTTATTTTATGTTACATAGAAGCATTGGCTTTACTAATGAGGTTTTAGCTAGTAGGAATTGCACGGATGTGAAACGTGTCACCTGGGTGACAGTGAAAGAGTGTAGCACATCTGTTTGACTTACACTAAAATTATGTATATTCCATTTAATTGCATAGCAATGTTTCCATTTATCTTTGCTTAAAAATAATTCAGTAAGTTCTATTTATTAATGATGACCTGAAGGGAGAAGGTCACACGAAGAGGAAAAAGTAGGATCTCTGCTCAGTCATGCACACAAAACAGTGTTACATTAGCATGGATTAAGATCGCTAACATAAATTGCTTTGATAAAGAAAGGTGTAAATTAAAGGTAAAGTACTGTAGCAATCTAAAATGAAAAACAATTGCCAGGGAAAGATATAAATAGCATCTAAACTCATGGCTCTGTGAATGTAAAAGAGATGGCTAGGAAGAATATTTAAGGACAGAAAAAATCAATCATTTGTAGTTGTTATAGATCAGAGCTTAGTAACCTTTCCTGGCAAACTGGGAATTCACACACAAAGCAGAGATAGCTTACTGAAGAAGGAAATATGGAGAATATTTGTATTCCAAGTCCCAGAACTCTTACAAAAAATGTATGCTTCATTTTAATACACTCAGGCTACCAGGCAGTCGTATTACTTAGGCTATTTATAGATACACCAACTTAGTCACATACTTGGCTACAGTTTTTCAATTCCCAGGACAAACAAGAGCAGCTAAAATGTGCGATATCAGCTTCCAGAAGTATGTGTTACCACATTCGCAAACAGGTTATGGAAGTACCTACAATCTTATGTTAATTGAGGCAAAGTAAATACATATATTTATTAACATAGCTTGTTTCCTAGTGCTTTCAGTTCATAACTTTAAGGACCGTAGAATCATAACAATTTGTTGTGTTTAATCTGGTCTTTAGACACTAAAAGGGAATTCAGCCTCTTCTTTCAAAAGGATTAAAATGTGAAAGCAGTAGGTATTTGGTTATCCAGACAGAAAATTATTTGCTTTGCCATACTGTTTCCTTTTTTATGGTGACTGCTCTCATCTCTTTTTCATGTACTACTGTAGCTCTTCGAATATAGAAAAGTTATTACAATCTTCCTGTAAAGAAGTTGAAACAATTTCTTAGACCCATGTGGTTTTATATTTATCTTTAAGGCCAATGAAGGGAGATTAAGTTAAATTATATGCCTGAAACTCTGACATCTTGCTAATTTCAAGCAACTTCTTGTTGCTTTTTCTAAGAAATATTGGGGGGATGCACTAAGGAAAACCTAAACAAGAAAGTGTGTTAGGATTCCGAGAGTACAACAAGCCAGTATTAAAGGAAGAAAGAAAAAAAAAAACCACACAAAAAAAAAAAACAAAAAAAACCAAAAAAAGTAGATTTATTTCAATAGTTGCCTGTTTTCTTATAAGCTGTAGACTCAGATCACTAGAAATTTGGCAATTACAGTAAACTGGTTAATCTAGTTCAGTGACAGCTTGACCTCACAGAGTCCCAAATACTGCATTTTGTTACTAGTGGAGACACAAACAAAAGACCAAAGACGTCTTTGAAAGGCAAAATTAATGAACTAAAGACAGCAGAGGTAGTATTGAAGAGTACAGCACATGCTAGAAAGCCTAGCAATGAAACACGCTGACACCAAATAAATTTGTGAGTGGGAAGAACACAGAAACCCTGGCAAGGAAAGGCGCTCAGGAGACCCACATCTCCACTGCAAACAGAAGCAGTAGTGCCAAGCGTGAACTGGCAACGGCAGCCTGTGCCTAAGTGCATTTGGAGCTAAAACCAGAGAATTGTCAGTATGCCTGTCAGTAGTGCCGCAATCATTGTATTTATCCCTCTCGGTGTATGCATTTCACGCGTGTTGTGGTTTAGCCCCAATCCACAGCCAAGCACCGCACAGCCGCTGGCTCACCCTCCCCCGGTGAGATGGGGGAGAGAATTGGAAGGGCAAAAGTAAGAAAACGTGTGGGTTGAGATGAAAACAGTTTAATAATTGAAATAATAATAATACAAATAACAATCATAATATTGTCATGAAAAGGAGAACAAC
>VZTL01015837.1:0-24223 GCA_013400535.1 Scopus umbretta
GCACTCCACCCTATCACCCCAATTGAGCTCTATACGATTGAAGCACTCCCTAATACACAGATCTACCCCACCACCTCTCCTTCCTTGGCTGTCCCTTCTGAAGGGCTTGTAGCCATCCATTGCACCACTCCAGTCAAATTCACCTTTCCAAACTCTCAGGAGGAAAGCACCAGGCTGTGGAGAAGGCTTGGGGGTAGAGGGGTCATTGAAACCCTCCCACTGAAGCTGTGTGGCTGTGTGAAAGAGAAAGCACAGAGCAAAGGGGCATAGAAGATGAAAAACATGGTTGTGTTTAAGACTCCACAATGAAAGACATAGAAATTCCATATTCTGGTCCGTGCTATAGTATGCTTTCTGTTTCAATTCAGTGTCGATATGGCAGATGGCGTTTGCTGCATGGCATGCTCTCAGCTTGCCGGCTGTCTTCCTTTATGAGGAGTGACCATGTCAGGTGAAACTTTCCAAGGAGTTTCCTGCCCTTGGAGCAATCTTCTTGTGTTACGACCACAGCAAGGATCTGGCAGCCCGTGGCTCCAGTGGAGAGGGTGCTGGCAGCAGCAGGGGCAGACAAGCAGGTCATGGGAATGAAGAAAAACTTCCTACGGAGCAAAGAGGCTGATTGGAAGGTTGCTGCTTCTCTGAAAGACACTGTATTTCATTCAAAGCCATTCAGCTAGCTTTGAGTTAAGAGCTACCAAAGTGCTAAAAAATGTCTTCTGGTCCTTAAAGCATTCTGAGGCATCTTATGTTTTTACCTAAAGAATTCCTTATCTGTAAAAATCTCTTTTGCACCCATGTGCAAGAAAAGTGCCTGAAACCTTGTGGATAAGTTTATTCCAGGCAGCTTTGACTGTCATGATGGTAAGTCAGTTTAAGAGTCTCGGCATTAAAACGTTAGGCTCAGGGCCTGTCTCTGCAGCATCTTCTGTTGCTATTCCTCTATTAATTATAATTTTTCTCTATGTCTTGGAGATGCTTCAACAAGGTTGACTATTAAACATATTTCAGGAATGTCCTATAAAATTGGCTGTATTTACATTTGGGACTTGCAGCTATGTTGACACTTATTTGTAGCAAGCAAAGTGGCCAAGAGGTGAGATGGTCTTACAGGAAGCTGGGAGAGGGGAGATCCTGCTTTCAGGTACAACCTTGCACTTCATTATCATTAGTTCTCCAAACCAACTGAATGTGAAGACCTTGCCTGCAAAATTCTACTTTCTCTAATTAATTCCTCTCCCAGTAAATGTTATTAGGGATTTATTTCAGTTGTGAATTTAGAGGGGAGTGATACTATTCTGTTTTGCACTTCCTTGCACACTTTAATAGCAATGGAGTCCACCAAACTCCACAAGCCTACTTCCAAGCCTTTCTGCTGGTCATCTTGTCTTCCTCCCACTGTCTCCACTGGGAGAGACAGAATAAACAGTAACTAGTAGTGGAGCTGGATACAGGGCTTTGCCTAACAACCAGCAAGATTAGAGCTTTTAGCTGACCTGATTATTTCACACTCCCTCACTCCCCCGCCCCAGGGCTTTGCACTCTAGCCCTCAACTTCCACCCTGGCAGGAAGGTCACTGCTGGTCTGGGAAAGTTGGGCAGAAAGTCCTGTTTGTTTCTGCTGCACCGTTGCTCCCAGTTACCCTTTAGGACCATCACTTGTGAAGGTCTCTGGGCATCCCCTGGTGTTCATCTCTGTGCACCTCTGATCGCCAGCATTCTTCCCTGAGTTGGGATGCTCACCGCCTTCTTTCCCAGCCTCTTCTCTCCAAGACCACTTTTTCTTTTTGGGAACCTTTCTCTTCTGGCCTCCTTTTCTTTATGAGCCCCCCAATTCCAGGGTTTCCCCAATCTAGTTTGCATGCAGAACCATGATCAGCATCCTAATTGTTGGTCCTGTCACGTGTCTTTTTAATAGTCAGAGGACTCAGGACATCTCACTGCTATTTAGTCCAACTGTCATGAAAATTTACAACCAGCCTGTATTGGTTTCAGCTAGCAAGCAGCAGGCTTCAGCTTGAAACTTCAAAAGTGCAACTTTGGACATTCGCCAACACACACACACACACATACAACCAATTATCTGCCACCTATTACCCTTCACAATTTAAGATATTTTTCACCTTTGACACCCACACATATTTACCCTTTTGCAGTGAGAGGGTTCTCTGCATGAATCAGGTTTGTGCAGTTAGTGCTGCCATGACCTAAGCCAGTGAAAGGGCTCCTGCTCCCTAACCTGGACCCTCTCCCACATTTCTGCTAGGCTCCTATTTCTTTAAAAACATTTTAAAAGCATTATGCTGCTGCATTCCATTTCCTCTCTTCTTCCCATTTAATTTGCTAGTTCAAAATAGATTGCTATAAAATTATACTACTTGTATGTTTTGTAATGATCTCTTCTCAGGTAATGAAAAGTAGGGGTAAGCTCTGTCAAGTGAGTCATAAGATAATGCCAGGCAATTCTCTGCCTGAACACAATTGCTCAATCCAAGTGCAGATACAGATCAAACTACTACACAGATTTCTTTCCCAAATAGCTGTGAAAAGAGACATTTAGATTTCGTTTCTGACCCTCCCAGGTTCTTACCTCTATTAGAAAAAGGCTGTTAATCAGATGCCTCTTCAGTAGAACTGGAGGGGTGCTTAAGCGATTTATTGTGTCCTTTAGGGGAAAGGATGTACTTTAGAGACTGACGATTTTTAAAAAGGGTCATTTAAGATTTGCAATAAATGTAAGTATTATTTAGGGTGGTAATAATTCTCTTGAATTTCATCTGAATGCAATCACCAATTTATTGAGTGCTGAATGTCTAGGCTGTTACCTGGTAAACAGGTAATTACATGCTTAACTGCGTGGTCACAAAAAAAATAAAAAATGAGTAAAGGGGTTTTTTTTGTTATATAAAGTACCTGTAAAAATGGGTTGTTCTTCCATTTTCTTTTAAGTTCCTGCATAATATTACTCCACGTTTGCTTGCTCTTTTTAGTTTCAGATTTCAATATCAGTTTCAAACTGTGTTGTTTGAATCCTATCGCAAAAGAAGTCAGTGAGAGTTAACTAGGGAAGCTGCTTATCCTGAAACATCCCTTGTAGTATACCTCACCACAAAACAATGGGATGTAAATTTGTATACATTTTCATATATTTGAATAAATGCATAGACAAACTATTATAAACATAGATTTTAGTTTAAATTACATTGCAACAGAACTACAGTTTAACATTATTCCTTTCTTATTTTAAGTATTATTCATTAACCGTGGTCTAGAATAGTTTTAAAATATTAAGAAATAACTCTTAAAAGAAAAAAGGAAGGAATGTTTCTCCATATTGTTCACTCATATCTCACAGTGAGTTCTTAGTATTTTCTTATTTAAGTATGAATTTTGCTTTTGTGAATAACCACATGGTTGTGACTTCAGTGTAAAGTTTCCACCTGGCAGGTGAACACAGAATTTTCCCCCAATATTCCTGTCCTATAGTGGAGTAAAATTAAAGTATAAACAGGGCTGGGCAATGTTTTTCTGACTGGTTTTAAATATCTCACCTTCAACCTAATGGCTGTAGATTTTGGACATGGACATCCAGCCCTAGAACACCCCGAATAACATTTTGGGGGACAGTTTTGCACTTGGCATCTTTGAACATTTGGACCTCAAAAAAACCCCACTAATGGATTGATGAAAACATGGGTCAAAGCACTTGCTTAAAATCAGACAGTGATTAGCCAGTGTAGACTTTCTAAGAAGACAAACATGGTAGGCTCAAATATTCCTGCAAAGTGCCTTTCTTATCCCAGAATATTAAATTACAAAAATTCACAAAAATTTATTTCAAGGCAGTTTCACTTTTTTTAAATTAACTTTTCACGTGAATCTCAGTGTTTGTTTTTCAGACATCAAAGACATTGCAACTGGAGGGTTTCTGTTTGCTCTATAGCTGTCACATGGGATTTCCTTACTTTATACACCTTTTTCCTGTGCAGAACTCATGGTTCTCCCTTTGAGTAACCCCCCTGCCATTTGAAAAATCTAAAAGTGCATTGGGTAACACAGAGTTGATTATTATATCATGCCGAAAAGACGGACCCTCCATTTTGTAATTCCTGCAAGAAAATACAAGAAAAATCCCTATGTAGACATATTAAATAATTCCATTTATTAAGTGATGAGTTCAGTTTCTGAGATGCAGAAGACTTTCACAACTGTCCTCGTAGTCAGCTTTGAAGACAAGATTCTGAAGAGCAATGATGTCAGAGTAATCATAGACTGCTTCAGCTAAGTAATGCACAGACTGTTTCACTTCATAGCAATAGGCTTGAACACATCTGCATTTGCAATAAAATATAAGGAGGCTGAAACACTCTTCACTGAAGACAATGGTACTTTTTCCATTGATTTGTTTTGTGTAACTGTTGCATTAGAACCATATTTGCGCCACAACAGCACTTAATAAATGCTCAGATCCTGTAAAACATATTGACTATGTTACCATGCAGGGAGTCCTGGAGTCCAAAGAAGCTTTCTATCTGTGTTAAATGCCAGCAAAACTGCCCTTGGGGTTGGCCTAAGACCAAAACAAAGCTTGTTTCTGTGTAGAAGCTTAAGGTGATCTCTTAAGGCACCCTCTAAGAGGAAACTTCTGTAGTGTGGATGAGACCAGACTGCTATAGAGAAGAGCTTTAGGTTCCAGACTTTTGCTGTGGCTGCCATAATGGAGTAAAATACATGAAATCCAGCTCCATCAATTCCAGAACTTTACGCACCTTTGTGTCATTTTGTTGAGAATGTGATGTTCATAATTAATCAAGTATTTTTAGAGATGGTTCTTCTGCATCCTGAAAATATTTTCATAGGGTGTGCTATAAATATAATTATTAGTATAGTTTTGCATACAGAGAGCATCTTCCTTAATGTTTTGGTTGTAAGGGCCTTAACAGACTCATAACTGTGAAAACCAGTATCTGCCAAAGGGAAAGGTTTGAGGTCCAGCATCCCAACCATTAATTCCAGGAAACATGACCCAGTGGACAACCCAAAGTACTTTCAGGAATAACACATGGAACTGCTCCAAGTTTGTACATAGCATGGCACAATGGGGGCTTGAGCCTGATGAGCAAGTACTTCAGTGTTGCAAGAGTACCCATCCTTTAACAAAGTCTGGAATTAAAGCAAGTAGTAAGAAAACCTAGTCTGTAGTAGCCCATAGAACACCTACCAGGTTTGGGACGCCAGTCAAAGGCAAAGAACATGAACTCTACTGCCTCTCAGTTGTCAACAGGTCTTTATATTTCTTTGTTGCCACCTTGAAGAAAACATGGCTATTAAACCAATTCTGTGTCTCTTGTTCAATGACTTGAAAATATACCAATATATGAGCTGTATTTTCATTTATTATGAGACTACTTAAACTTTCTTCATTGTGAAGGGACTGTAAAATGGGTAGGCATCAGGGTACTCCAAAAGGGCATCGGTGTATGCAAGAATTGAGTCCTCAATGCTGAAATTTCCTATAAGTGTGAAGCTGCATTTAAATGGTCAAAATCTTCAGTCACATGATATACATGACATATATACTAAAGCATTTTCTAAAGGCAATTTCCATTCTGATGTCTTCTTTCACAGATTGTGTTATTAAAAAGGGAAATGGAAAATACAAACTTAGAATTAGTTCTTTCACAGATGAAGATACAAAGTTAATTGTGCGGTGTAACGCATACAGGGGTAAAAAGAAAGACACCATGACTTTAACAGCAAGGAACATCCACATGCCAGAGGGGTGCAAGGATTCCTGCTTAGTTCAGGAAGCCTGGGCAGGACAAACAGACCGCAGTAACATCTGGGACTTCACTGTAAGCATCAGTACTTGCTACTTTAAAGCTAGGGAAAAAATCTTCATTGTCTTCAATACATAATGGAATAAAACATAACAGCTTAATATGCATCTCCACTGAAAAATAAGTGCAAAACCTGCTGAAAACCTTGTGCTAAGATGGTGTGGAAACAAACTATAGCACAAAATCTTCTGCCACAAAAATTTGTATCTAATCTTGTTGTGCATGACTGGCAGTCACAGACAAAGAGACATTACCCAGCAAAGACTGGGCAAAGATTATTCTACCTGTTTCTCAAAAGCACAAAGGGCCTGAGAAAGATGTGACAAACTTTTGGTGTACGTGTTGTGGTTCTGCTCTTTTTGCTGTGAGAAACTCACTCCATATATATGTATAAATGTAAATAGAATAAAATTATAATTTATTCAATCTTGTACATGCTGTCCACTGATTTGTTCTCCTACCTTTAAATATCTCCCCTGATTGCCATATCATACCAACAGGGAGTTTCAGGGTATATTGATATTGATATTCCAGCCTATTTCTTTTATTATTTAATGTAAATGTTACTTTTTCTGGCCCTTTTATAGCTGTTTACACAACCGCATGTATATCAACATGTGTACTTGCTCTCAGTCATGTCTATTACTTTAAAACATCCAAGACAGAACATTTGAAGCTAGTGTTTCTAGTTTCCTCTCTTATCCTTGCCACTATTATATCTTTGTTGTGTCTGGATTATGACTCCCAAAGCTCTGCCCATGTATTGTATGTTGATGGTTCCTCCCTCTTGGTGCACTGGATCACAAATGTCAAACCGGTGATGCCTTCATCCAGAGAGCTCTGAAACAGCCATAGTTTGGGGTGGATATAGGAAGATGCGCATCATCCTTTCTGCAACCGCATTTAGTCATTCAAAGAGTGAATGCAGCCAGAAGCAAGACAAGGTTTCCCTCTCTATCAACTCAAAAAAACCCCAAACTGACATACCTGCAGAAAACAGAACAGAAAGGGTCCAAGGTGTCTGAATCAGTCTCCTGGTTTGCTGAAACTTCTGCCATGAATACTATTTATCACTTCCACCATACCAGAAAAAAACCCACCGCAACATGTTATAAACTACTCAGAAGCTGCTTTATGAGCTTTTAAGCCATTCCTGTCACAGGGACAGTAACCTCTGAGAAGGAGGCCAGCAGACAGATAGGAGCAGAAGTCTTGTCAGCTGTCTGACTTTAATCCATTGATGTTTTAGAGTCAAAACCCTAACACGTAATTTTCATTGCAAACAAACATTCAATATACAGTCAGCTCTCCATTATCCCCCTGGCAGATTATCCAGTTTGCTGATAAATAGTGCCACAATTGCAGAGACATCCATGCTGGCTCTGTGCAGGCTAGCCCAGGTCTGGCAGAATTTATTAACTTAAGCTCTGCATAAATACTTCTGTACGGTTTCCAGAGCCAGCGCTCGGGTGCCTCCGCATCATGTTGCTGGAACCAGCATGCTGGGGAGTGCAATGCGGATATATCCAAGTGGCTCTGCAGGAAGCCAGCTCATGTCCAGCAAGGCTTCAGAGTTTGCCAGCCCTACGTTAACACTGGCTCACTCAGGAGTTAAAAAGACAGATAGTTTTCTGTAACTCACCCTTTTCCTGCTTGTTCCCATTAATTCATTAGCATAGTTATTGTGAGTTCAGCCTTAGGCCACAAGAAAACTCCCAGAAGACTTTAGCATTAGCCAGGGAATGCACTAAGCAACATCTAATTAACCCCAGCCAAAAGCAGGTCCTGGGGACTGTGGCGAGGAGGGAGAGCCAGGGCCATGTTGCCAAGTAACTGTGGGAAGAGAGTCCTGGAGCTGGTTCAGTGCCTCGATCCCCTGCATACCTGTTTTTCAAGCAGAGCCCCAGAACTCCCTCTTTAGGAAATTTTGAATACAAACAAATTCAGCCTTCATGGTGTCCTTATCAAGTAGAGTAGTTGATTGGATTTAAGCAGACCCTGGTTTCTGGCATTTGCAGGGAGATATACACTGGAATATGATTTAAGTTAATAAATCATAAACTGTTTTGGGATAATTCAGGATGGGAAATATTACAGAAACACAACCCACTATTATTTTCAATCCCTGTGCCCTTTCAGGTTTTGCTCTGTTTGCTGAGATACCCAAAAAGCATGCTAATTGTCACACAGATGTGGGATTTTTTTCCCAACAAATTATATTGATATTATCAGCTCAATTTATTTATGCATCCAAATGGCTGCCAGATGTAGAGAGATTTGTGTTTTTATTACTCACCTATGCTGGAGTCAGGCTGGTGACTAAGGGGTGAATAGTCCCACATTAGATTAATGATCCCTTGAGCCAGCCAGTCCTTCAGTCCAATCACTTTCTAATGCATATTTTGCACCACGTAATTAACTCACTTTTCAAGGTGATCCAGTCACAGTTTTAAAAAAGAAACAAAACAAAACAAAACAAAAATCAATGCTACAGTAACATTTTTGTCTAATAGAGGAAGTTTCATTTCCGGGGTCATGTCTCTTCCTCATTTCTAAAATGCAGCTAAGCATCCTGAGTAACTGAAAACAAGGAGGAACATGTCCCAGCTTTGTTCAATTTATATTTGTATATTCATACATGTATATGTATTTGTATATGCACACATGCATATGCACACACACCTTTGCAGTGCAAATATTAGAATTTTCAGAGAAATCTTTGTTAACTGATTTATGCTGACTGTGTAGGAAAAAATGATTCTGCCAAAACTGAGAAAATAAAAACAAACTTATTTGCTCCAGGGTGGTCCCGCCAAATCAAAATGCTTTGGTTTATTGAGCAGAAATGTTTCATCTGAATCATACTAATGTCAAGTTGCATCTGCTCAGCACCTCGTGGGAGTCCCACTAGAACTGTGATGCAGATGCTACATAACTCTATGTTTTCTCATGGACTTCCTGGGAGCTGGCAATATATTCAGTGATGCTCTGTATCTTCCCTTAAGACCAAGTCATATAGGATAGTTTGCAAGGCTAATGGTAAACATACTACAGCCGATTAGCCCTTCCTGTAAGGCAGGGTAAACCAAGACAAGCAAAATACAATGCCCATAAAGCTTTTCTTTTGAAACTGAAGAGTTATTATGCATCAGCTGAACATCAAGCATTTCAACCTGATTCAGTGCACTGAGATGAAATATTTCAACCCAGGACTGCAGAAATAATTAATTTCAATTAAAATACTATAGAAAGTATAGCATTATTTACAAACTGATTTACAAACTTTCTGATTCACAATGAATTTAGATATTTTGACTGCAGAGGGGAAAAACAGGCTAGAAATTCCTGGGGGCGTGGGTAGCTGTATTAAATAAACTAATACCTACTCAGATATAACACAGAACACTCCCGATGAGAAGATTGTATTTAACAAGTTATCATTCCATCTATGTGGATTCTAATTTTTAACCTACCATAGGACATTTCCTCCCCCTATATCTTCCCCACATTCCCCATGTAGCAAGTGACAGACCCGAGGGCAGGACAGAAGATGAGGGGACGCCCACCTCCTCTCACACACAAGTTGACATCCAGGGGGAAACTCAGGGGGATGTAAAACTTACATGCATGGAGCCAACAAATCTGCATTTCTTTATGCATAGTAACCAAAAGAGCCTTATGTTCAACTTCAACTCAGGAATTCAGAGGATATATCCTGTACTGCAGCAAATGTAAGACCAAGACAGCAAAGTCAAGCTGCCCAGACAACATGAGTGTATCGTCCTCACATGTATTGGTGAGTTAACATCATGAGATAGCTTTGTGTAAGAAAGGAGAGGCTGCTTCTTTAGAGGACATTACAGTTTCCAATCACAACAATGGCAAAGACACGGCAATTTTGTGATGAAGGATAATAGTACAATTGAAGTATAATTTTGATTAGAAGTCAACAATCTGTGGAGGTCTCATAATCAGAAGTAACGCAAGACACAAAATGACACAGAGAAGAATTTGGGGTAGAGAGCACTGACATACCCAGTATTAATTTTTTCAGGAATTTCCCTGCAGGTCAACCAGGGTTTGATGCCACAGAGGGCGTGTGGTCTTAGGCAACAAATACCTGTCCTTTCCAGCCTTGCTCTTCTCGCATTTGCCAAGGCCTCACTAAGCAGTGCAAACTCACAAGCACTTCACAGTCTAAGAGGGATCAGGAAAGAAATGTAATTATTCTTATGAAGACTCCTCTTCATAAAACATTTCTTGGCTGTTGGGGTGGATAATACAGCCCTAATTACTTAAATAAGTCACTGGTGTATAATTTAAAATTGAGACCTAGATACAGCTGACTGTTTTGACTGTTTACTGTGGAAGTAGATGTGGCTAAGAGTGGCACACACTTTCCAGCTTGCCTACGGCAGTAAAAACCCCTCAAGCCAGCCCTGTCAGGAGTGGTGCTGACATGCATTAATGGTGCAGTTACCAGTAGATAATATAATGCAATTAACAGCTCTCATCACTAGTCCTTAAGGGAGTGCACCACATTGCAAAATTTCAATATGCATCTCATAAATGGCGCAACATCCATTCAGCCCATAATACATCAGCTATTCTGATTTAATCACACACAGTCTGGCTAGTTTACACTTTACCACAATTGTCTAAAGATTACAAACTGAGACCTAGCTGACCTCCTGCCCTTACACATGCAAAACCCATGGCAAAGTTACTGGTCTCGCATAACTAAGCCTTATGGCAAAAAACTCTGAAGGGGAAAGATGACTTTACTCCCTCTGTTGGTGGAAAAGGAAAAATGATGCTAAACACATCTGAATCCACATAGGCTACTTTATCTGTAATTATTTTTTGCAACAAAACTTTAAATGAAGTCGATTTGAGGAGATACAGGCAGGACAAAAGGGAGTTGTTAAATGGAAAAAGAATTCTTACCATTTATTTAAAAAAGAAATTATTTAAAATACTGCCAAATTTTGGAAATTGTTTTGCCTTTACATGAGGGTCTTGCTGTGAGGGCTAATACATTCTGAAGGGGTTTGCTATGTCAGAAAAAAGACAGGAGCAAAAAAGAAAATCCAGCGTTATTAAAGCTGCATCATTAAAATTTGACTAAATGGTGATATCCCTAAGCAAGATCAAATAAGCTGCTCATTTCAGGCAGGAGAGGCCCACAGTGTAGTCATGGCTGGGAGCAAGGGTTAAGTAAGGCCAAAAACTGCTGAGCGTGACCAAACGGTCACAGCCCTCCCATAACTAGTCAGCTACACCACAGCCATGAAGAACCAGGCTTCTTGCTGGTTTTTAGGGAAACATCAGTGTTTCTGGGATGGAAGCTGCTGCTGTAGGAGCAGGGAATGGGATAAACCCCCTTGGAGAGGAGCAAGCACAGCCTTTGTTCTGCTCAACTTGCTGGTAGCAGTTGGAGCAGGATACTCTGATCTCCAGCTTCATCTCTTACCTCTCCTGCCCTGTGGCATATCTTTTCCTTGCATTTTTATCTGCTGGCGTAAATCCTGCTGCTTGAACCCATATTATAATAGCTGGTCTACATTCTTCATCTGCACTGGGAGTACAGTAGATGGAGGTAGGTAGTTGGATTGTAACTTGATGGGCACTCAGGTGATGGGTGGTAGAGGGGCTGACAAAGACGTGAATATCTAGACAGCTAGACTGAAAATCAATGTTAAAACCATTGAGAATTGCCAGGCAGATTATGGACATGATGGGCACTTGTATGTGCAAGACAAGTAAGTTATCCGTGAAGGCATCGCCCTTGCCAATGGCCCTTAACATCAAGTCCTGTCCTTTCTAGATCTTTTAATGAGAAGGCTTGTTTGGGACTTGAACTCTTAATGGACATATGCTTTACTGGTCAAAGTTACAGGAAGAAGCCAAGCCAGGAGGCAAGGATCTTGTTCACATTGACTCCTGCATGCATTGAGATGTGATAGAATGTTCCTTTCTATTTGTGCTGGTTTTGGCTGGGATAGAGTTAATTTTCTTCACAGTAGCTAGTATGGGGCTATGTTTTGGATTTGTGCTGGAAACAGTGTGGATAATACAGGGGTGTTTTCATTATTGCTGAGCAGTGCTTACACAGACTGCACAAAAAATTGGGAGGGGACACAGCCAGGACAGCTGACCCCAACTGGCTAAAGGGATACTCCATACTATATGGTGTCATGCTCAGCATATAAAGCTGGGGGAAGAAGAAGGAAGGGGATGCATGTTCGGAGTGATGGTGTTTGTTTTCCCAAGTCACTGTTACACGTGATGGAGCCCTGCTTTCCTGGAGATGGCTGAACACCTGCCTGCCAATGGGAAGTAGTGAATGAATTCCTTGTTTTGCTTTGCTTGCATGCGTGGCTTTTGCTTTACCTATTAAACTGTCTTTATCTCAACCCATGAATTTTCTCACTTTTCCGATTCTCTCCTTTTTCCCACCAGGGGGGAGTGAGTGAGTGGCTGTGTGGTACTTAGTTGCCAGCTGGGGTTAAACCACAACACTATTTTAGTTTACTTGCTTAATTAGAAGTGAAGAGAAAGTCACGCTTGTTGTAACTGTGTGTGCTTCTCCTGATGAAAGCCTAAAGTTAATATGTACAGCTACTACTAGTTACGACAGCTACAAACTTTGCCTGCATTCCTGTCCATTTCATAGAAGCTTTCTTTCTGTTCTCACCTGGGATGGCTTATTTGTACCACATCCTATTACTGCTGCATTGTCTGCCTTTTCAGGGTGAAGGTTTTCAAAACAAGTTAACTTGCATGATTCCCATTTATGTCAACTACACACCCCATCCCTATTCCCATCATTGGAAACCAGCAAAAAAACAAAACAGAAAATATATTTTTCCTCTAACCAGCTGAATTAAATCACCACCATCTTTACAAAGAAGTAGCTCCCCTTGCCTTCCATTTTGAGTGCTTAAATCATATTATTAAATCACCTAAATACACTGTGTATATGAGTTCAATAGATGTGATAAAAAATGAACATAAAGTCACTGTTTAAGATGATGATCTATTGTACTTGAGAAATGGGCATCTAAAGAAATGTAAGGGTTGATTCTGTCAACAACTGAATTAAACCAAATCGTAGGTACATTTTCTATCTACACATCCTTAATAACAGTGAACAATATTGCCAAGTGGATAGAGAAGACCAGACTCAGGACTACAAATAGCCTTTGTGCTAAATGATAAAACACAATAGATCCCTCTCTGACGGGTGAAAAAATACATGTAGGATGATAGGGGCCAGGAATAAAAAACAGTAGAGTGCACTGTTTAAAAAGAATAGTCAGCTGCCTTCATCATTTAAAAAAAAAACAAAAAAACCCTTAATACAACAATTATCATTAAGAGTGATTTTTCCACCACATAACTGACAAGTAAATTATCACGTCCGTACCTGCATGTTGAGTTACTGCTTCACCTTCACCAGTAAACAAAGAGGGGGAAAAAATTGCTTTCAGTGACAATTTTTTTTCCAAAGAGCCAAGCTGTTTGCGCTTTCTTCTCTTTTTCTTTCTCTATGTGTTTTCTTGTTGAAAAAATCAGATATAATTAGATAAAGTGGTAGCATAAAACCAGGAGAGCTTTTGCTAGAAATCAGGGAAATTGTGTCTCATTTACTGTTATTCTTTCAGCTATCTTCCCCCATCAGTGCTTTATTCCTATAGCCTTCCCTAAAAATATGAAAAGGTGAATTAATATTTAATAAAATAAAAGCCTTTATTCTGCTTTATTAAATGCTGAAGAGGTATAATGAGCAAATGGCTAGTGTGTCAGGTCAAAAATATATAGAGCCTATGGATCCATCTAAATTCAGCTCTACTTGCCTTCCGTATTTCCTGGCATTTCATAAGAGAGAAAGCCTAAATCTTTTTTCTTCTTACGACTCTTTTATGAAACAGATGTCTGGAGAAATTAATTTTTAAAAAGGGAGGACAGTGTTCTTACTGCAGCTTTATCAGAAGACAATGATAATTAGGTATCACCAATAAACATACCAACATAGAGGAGGCTTATAGTAAAATTTTAAAGAGCTCCTACGATGATGATGACATCATTCTGATGAATCACATCCCAACAGGGCCTAGTTTTCATCAATGGGTGCCTGGTGTAACCAGCTTGTATATAAACATTCACAGGACAAACATATGAAGGTAGGTAGATGACATGAATCCCAATACAAGTCTGTAATTCTGCTTCTTTCTACACCCAGAAGTGTATCAGCCTTGATGGAGGAAAACATCTCTTGTGTGCTTGTCACAGGGAGGATCCAGAAGCGACTACCTCACTGCTGTTCCCTGCGAGGCTCTGTCCAGCAGGTTTTGATGGAGCCCTCCCAGCAGACTGACTTCTCTGCAAAATCTCAACCTCCGTCCTCCTGCTGGGCTATTACAGTGGAGGAGGCCAAGAACACCAGGTGGTTAGCAGTCCAACACTGCTTCGCCAGCCTTGGCAGGTCCCTCAGGCGCTCCCCACCGAACCTCCCGGCTCCCACCCTGGAGCAACCCATCTGGGTTTGCTGCTTGGATGTCACAGATCGCAGCCCAGGGTCCAAGGCCAAACTGCTGCCAGTCTAACAGATCACCTTAGGAGATGAAGGAGTTGAGGACCTGACACGCCAACCCTTCTGCAGTCCCTGCTGGCAGTACAGGGCAAACCACTGGCTGTGCTAACTTCTGAAATAGATCCAGTGGGAACCGCTAAAGCTCATGAGTCAGGTCGCTCGGTGGCTAGTGAGTACAGCCAGATTGCAAGAGTCTTGGGTTTACTTCTCTCTTCTTTATTTAAATTATTTTTTCTCATCTTTACAGCCATCCGGTAATCTATTCTAGGGTGAAGACATTCTTACTCTATCCTATAAAAGCTATTCCATTGTACAAAAAACAGAATTCAAGGTGAATGGTCAGGAAGGGAGGCTGTGCATTAATTACTTTGTGGCCTTCTCCTTGGAAAAGCGGGGGGAGTGCCAGCCTCTTGCTCCCACAGCTATTTATGTCTTTTATGTGAAAAAGCCATTAGAACAGAGACTGAAATCCAAAAGTCATGACAGGAATATCTCTCTCTTTCTTCCTAGCTGACTGTAAAAGCAGGAAGTATATAGCAAAGGACTTAACACAAAATGCAGATACTGGGTGTCACGTATGGAAAAGGAAGAAGTTATTTGTGGCAAAAAAAAAGGCTTAGTATCAGTTTATATTGAACAAGAAATCCCTTTCTTATTTATACCACCATATCCGCACTTACCTTGTGTTAGTTAGACCTGATGCACTGACAATTAGACTGTTCTCCCAGTTCTCCTGTTCTTCAGATCCCAGGGAGTAGTTCCTGTCACCAGATTCCCATGACCTTCCACATACTCACAGGAGGCTTTTCCCTCCTTTCCCCCTGCATTTTGCAGCCTTTTTCTTCCAGGTAATCCTAAGAAGGGCACAGAGTGTCATCTGAAGTCAAGACTGAGAAGCATCCTCTCAAAATACAGTGAAGCACACATGCTGCTGCAGCTGCAGGGCACTGTATGTGATGAATGCTGGATTTAGCTTCACCTTCAAAGAGCATTACAGTCATGCAGTAAAACGCAACTTTTTCATCTTTTACACAATTTCACATTATTTAGATTTCCAAATGAAACTTTAAGGGACCCACAGTTTTGCTCAGCGAATACAGCAAGCTTTGGGGATCACTTTCAAAAACACCTCATTTGCATCAATTCAGCTGATCTCTTCCTTGCTGGAGAAGATGAAAGTGTGCTTCTATCTTACGTTTCCCTCTGCTCAGACAATGAGGCACTCATTCCTTTCAAAAAAAGAAAAAGAACTAGATCAGCAAACTTGTTCTCCCCTTTTCCAGTGTTTCTTTGACTGAATAATTGAAACACAGGAAAAAATGCACGAAAGCAAGAGACACAGATGTTTACATCACAGGTACCTCAAATAACTTAAAAGTATCTTAACCGTGTATAGCCTGTGAATATATTTCATGCCTCACTCACTGAGAATTAGCATTGAAAGTCATCACAGTGAACACAGGGAACTGGATGAATTTCAATCTACTGCAGAAACCAGCCACTTATGTTGTTTGATGTCATCTGCAGTCACATCACTGCAGACATCTTTTGCAAGACTAGTAAAAGAAACGTTGTCATTTTTGACATGGCTGCCTGTCCCTCTTCACTGCTCGAGTGACAGCATTCATAGCACTCTTCCCGTTGCTCAGTGTATATAACAAACCCAGGTGCAGAGATGAGTCTCCTAGGCTTCCCTTTGAAGAATGTCAGATCAGCTCTGTTTCTTTTAAAACCGCTCCCTTGGACCAGCTGACATTTATGCAAGCCACACAACACTGAGGAATCAAGATTTCAGGCAACTGATACCACTTTGGGGACATGCAAACTGTAGTCTAGATGCAAGCTACAAAGCAAAAATTAACTATACATGCAACTTAATGTCACTGGGGTAGAAAAACACACTGCACCATTAAGAGAGTTAAGGAAAAAAAATGTATTAAACAGGTGAAATAATTCATATTGAGCAGTACTGTTATTGGTTTTTTAACTTGTCACAGAACATCAATATTGCATTAATGTACAGCACTGTGCAAGTTCTACCAATGGGCGAAACAGAGAATTTGTGATGGCATAAAGGAGAGGGATAAGCCTACATATTTTTAAGCAGTTATCTGACACCCAAACAGGAGCCTCATCACCTTGGGCTCTTTACAGCATATGAAGAGTGGGAGAAGCATCTCCAGGGGATGCTTCTAGCCTCTTGAGGTCTGAATTGCCTTCTAGTGGTGCCTCTCGCTCTTCATTTCTCAAGAATAAAATGAAAAACCTTAATTTAGGAATCTCTGACCTTCTCCTTCAAGCCCTCCCCATCCTCCCCTCAAAGGCTTAAAGCTCCAGTATGCTTCAAAAACCTGAGAGCAACACTTAAATGCTGGGATGCAGCTTGCTGCCTGGGGCCAACATTGAGAGAGCTGCTGTGGCAAGGGAGGTACCTCTTATGGCTTGGAGTTACGGTTTCATTCAGAAGAGTCCAGAACTTGCCCCAGTTATTGAAACGTTCTATGCCTGCTAAATTTGGCTAGAAATGAGATGGGAAATCTCTGATCAGAAAACCAGCAATATTTAAAGCCTTCCCTGGCACTACAGCATTTCTCACGCTAGCATTGTAGAGAAGCAAGAGCTGAAGAAAACACATATGGGTCAGTATATTTCAGATTCTTACGGGCATCTGGATAGAAAGAACTTTTAAAGAGATTGGTTCAAAAAGCACTTTTTATCTGTGCATTCATGGCTAACTTTCCAGAAACCAGCCTCTCAATGAAAATTAACAGTTTTTTGTCTGCAAGTACATATTTGGGGGTTTTGTTGGTTTACAACTTAGAGATTCTGACAAACCTAATGAAAATTAACAGTTTTTTGTCTGCAAGTACATATTTGGGGGTTTTGTTGGTTTACAACTTAGAGATTCTGACTAACCTAATGAAATTACTGCATCAAGAAATGTCTTTGTGTATAGTCAGCCATATACAATCAAAACCAAGTTATTTATCTCCCACACCAATGCTGTACAGATTAAATGTTGCCTGCAAAAACCTGCAAAAGTACATTTACATTTTAAAATTTACACATATTCAACACTTGAGCAAACAAACAGAAATGGGGAAAGGAGAGGAGGAAATAAAAGCAATAAATGAAATTTAATTCAGCCTTTTATTTTATTCTAAATGGAAATCACTGCAGCAATGCTGCACAACATAATCAGTGGAATTTTTTCAAAAAAGGTAAAGTGCACCTTGTAGTTAAAAAATGTTGAGGGAACACTGTTCTTGATCATGAATAATAGAGAGGGGTTAAGCATTGCTGGATTTAACTGAGGTAGCCTTATCCTTGGGAAAGCATAACCAGCTTTCCCAAGCCTCTGGACTGGACAATAGAAAACCTCAAAAGGGTGAAGAAACTAATACGTGATGGATTTGTGATTCAGGAAACCTGAGACAGGAGGAGGATCTCCATCTCGCTTGAAAAGTCATCCATATACACTGTTGAGAGCTTACAAAAGCAGAGAATAAACTGAGGCAGAAAAAGAGGTACGGGGTTCTATTACGCTTATGTTATTCACAGCTACTTCTGGTGCTAAAATTTTAAAAGGCAACTGATTTTTTGAACCCAGATAAAGTTTCTGCTTGCTTTCAACGACTGGGGCTCCTTAGCAAATTACTTTTAAATTCACTGTGTCCACAATATCCATGCCCTGGGAAAAGGTGGGTTTGGGCTGCTGGAGCATCTGCAAAGAAAGGGCACAGCAATGGTCCTGAAGGTTTAATGTCATAAACATCCATTTGCTGGCATGCCTGGGCTGTGTGCCAGCGGCACGTATGGATGCGTACATGCACATGGACCGGTTGTGGTGACACCTAGACAGAGCCCAGTGAGAGGCTACTGGCACCAGGTCTGCCAGGTTCTAGTGACACATGTACACATAATATATATATTTTTACGCATATGTATGCAAACTTCAATGCTTGGGCCTAACTTCCCAGCTCCCATCTGCTGTGCACAGTGTGAAACGTCTCACTGTGCAGGAGCCAGAAGAGTCATGTGTTCTGCAGAAATCCCACTCATGCTCCATTTCGGTACATTTCCAGAGGCGCAGCTTGTGCTGACCCCAGGAACAGAGGCAATTTGCATTCACATGCAAGTATCAGAAGTTTAGCCTCTGCCTTCTTTTTCATTTTCTCCATTTGACCCATTGTTTTTCTCCAGCTCGGCTGACATACATACTACGTTGTGTTTCCAATGGCAGAGAGTACATTAAGATTCAGGGGATTCTCTACATCCTACCTGCATTTTTCATTACAGCTATTGATATTATGTATTAAAAGACTAATGATTTGGAGCCTCTAATATCAGGAAATGATGTCTCTAATGATGTATCTTTGACCTCAAGCCTGAAGTCTGCAGCGTAGTTTCCTCATCTGTGTGGATGTTTCCTAAAAGCCAGGCTGAGTAGTTTGTTGGCTAATACAGTAGCTATTTGAGTCTTCACCTTTGCCACTTTGTGGTACTTGCTGTTCTTCACAGAAGAGCACTGACTGCTTAGAAAACAAGCCAGGGCAGCACAGGTATTGGAGTCAAAGCATGGGGCTGGTGATGGGTGCAGCTTCATTCAGTATGTAAGTTTTCCATAAAAAAGAAGTTTTATCTAAATTTCCTCTGCTCTGCTAGTTGCACTGAATTTTGTATGAAGCAAGAACAGCTTAAATCCACTCTGCAGTTAGACAAAGAAGAGAAGCTTGATAAAAGGAGATGGTTGAGCTAAAGTTGCACTATAGTAGTTCAGTTCCTGATCCTGCAGCATACTTCATAGAAGTGGAATTCATTGTATGATTGGGACCTCAAGATTTTTAACATAGAAACTTAAAATCTCAGAGCTGTTAGCCTTTTCATGCCTTAACACAAAGTATAAGTATTCAGCTCACTCTGACCTGCCCTATTATTTTGCTGGTGACTTGATTTCCTGAGTTTCCCCCATGTTGCGGAAAAGGTTTTTTTAAGAAGACTGCCAACATGCATCTTCAGCATGCAAATAATAGATCCCTCCTTCAAGGGAGCCATAAGAAAACATATTTATGTAAATGAACATTTCAAAGGCCAATGAAATATTGGGCAGCCAGAAGAACCTTTATTTTTAACAGTGTTTCAGCCAGACACATTTTGCCTTCACTGGCAAATGTGTCTATGTGTAAAGTTTCATTTCCAAACTTATTTCTATAATCTATTTATTGGCCTGGATTTTGTTCTCTGTAGTCTTATTTTCTGTATACAAACACGATGATGTAAGGCTTGCCTTAGGGAACTGAACTAACATCATTGCTCGGTAGTTTACACTTTTTATTAAGGTTTTCTTATTAAAACTGCCACTTAAAAAAGACCAGTTCTGAATCCCTTCATTAATAAAGAGCTCTTCATGTGAATATGTGCTCCAAGATATGAATTAAGTCCTGATCCTGCAAAATCATAAACATGTCATAAACGTGCTTAATTTTATATACTTTGAGTGACTCCATTCAGTTCTCAATATAATAGGACTCACAGGCTGCAATTCAGCAGAGTACTCAGGCATATGCCTAAAGCCACCTTTATTCAGGAAAACCCTTCAGCAGGTGGATTTGCAGTGATATACTCAAGCATATATTTAATTTTAAGCACATGCTGAAGTGCTTTATTGGGTTGGGGCCACCATGTCTTGAATGAAACATATCAATAAGCCTATGTAGCATGGTCTATTACTTCATATGAAAGGCAGTCAAATATATATTTTCAAATACATCTAATACAAAAGTTAAATCAGTAGGGTAAAACACTATTTTGCAAGATATTTAAAATCAGTAATTGATTAAAAACAGTGTGCTCGATGGCAAATGCCCCTTTCTCAGTTAAGATCTCACAGGAATGCACTACATGACAATTGGAAGACAGATAGTTGAGGAACAGATCTCTGATTATACACTAATAATTTGAGTATAATCTGTGTTGGCAGTATTTTTTTTAATTAATTATTTAAACATACAGTGTGTCTCCCAAAGTTTAGTGGTCCTAACTTTTCTCCTATGCTAATCATGAAATTTGACAATAGACATTGAAACAACCTTGTATACTCACTGAGAACGTTTTGTTTTGGTTTTAAATCTTAATCTACAGTAAAATGCAGTAGCAATTGCATACTCCCAGGTATTCCCATGCCACCTAGAAGGAGGCAACGTTAGACTATTGCATACACAACTGCAAACAGTGGTTATATTTTTGTCTTCAACAGTTCCTGTTTTTCCTGACTGGTCCAGAAGTCCCATCCACTGCCTCAGGAAAGGCAGTCCCATTCATTGTATAGCCACATGTATAAAAAAGAACATGGCAGAACAGGAGGACTTCTATATGCAGTGTCAAAAGATATCAATTCCTCCTGGAAAAACCTCTGCTGAGCGACTAAGAGAAACTAAAAATGAAAGGAAAATCAACTTGAAGCAATAGTACTAGAAAAACAGCTCTGCACTGGTCTTAAAATTATATATCTTGCAACCTTGGTATGAAGGTTTAATAATAATTTCAGGTGAGCTGCATAGCTTACTTTATGACTTTACCACAAGAGTTTTACAGGTCACCCCAAACCTATGCCAAGAAACCTTTTACTACAGCATCAAGCATTCTTTATTAATACATCAGACAGTTCTGAGAGTCTCAGCCAGAAAGATATGGACAGAGATGAGGGAATTATGAAAAAAAAAGGCACAAAATTGATTAAACGGTCGAAAGACTAATATGTGGAGAAAAATGAAAATAATCAGTTCTGTGTCATACAGATGACAAGAAGGTGAAGAATGTAAAAAACAAGAACAAAGAGAAAACCTTAACTCATTACAAACTAGCAACATAATTACAATGAGGTAAAATGGGAGAAAGGCTATCTGTAGTTTAGCTATCAAGAAACATCTCCTACTGCTAAGACCTATTAATATCTTTTCCTAGGGAAGTGGCAGAAGCCCTAGCACCAATTTAAAACTAACTGGAGAAAAACGGAGAACACTCTGCAGAAGAGCAGCGCTCCCCACGGTGGTGTGCTGGATGATGAAAGAGGTGTTTGCCCGACATTCAGTGCTACAGCTTTAATGAATCTTCATTTTCTGAGTCTTCCCCCTTAAAAATGACAATATGCAAGTTCTATAAAACATTATGGGTTCTCTTGACTGCTCTAAACTATACTGATGTGCAGGCAGGTGTTTTTCACCTGGTCTAGATATTTTTTCATACATTTTTCCTCCTTCTGCAGCCCTGCTTTTCCTTTCAGGGTGGTGAATGGGAGCCAGGAGTACACTTGTGAGAGAGCAGCTGTTTTGAACTGGAGCAGGCACACCTCTGGCAGGGTAATACAAAGAGCAGTTAGAGAGCCACTGACAGTTCAAAGTGTCTTGCTTTCATTATGCTGCACCTGCCATCAACCCCGTTACATCTGTTAAATTCCCTTCAGAGAAATGTTGTTTTTATGAGGAAAAATGAATAGCTCCCTTTTACTAGATGAAAACCTGTAGATGTATGAAGTTAAGACAATTATTAATATTAAACTAACATCTACCATTTAATAGTAGCTTCTCTTGAGACTAGAGCAGCGACATGAGTTACGATTGTTGCAGAAGGGGAGACTTGCAGTATACCATAAAAGCAATGCTCTGCTTGCGTGTGCAAAGCCACATGTGACAAACTGTGGCAGCTTTCATAGGTTTAACGAGTCTCTGGAGTTCCTCTCTCTCTGGTTAGTCATAGGCAAAGCAAGGAAAAAGCTGCGTGCAAATACATACCTCATGCAAGTAGCTGCACACCAAACAGCAGGAAGCATAATGAGCAAAGAGACGGGTTTTCCTGTGATCTCTTTTCGTTGCTTCATACACAACTGAAAAGTAAAAAGGCCAGGAACCAAAAAATAGGTTGAGTTTGGTTATAACCAAATTATACCCAAACTTCACAGTGCAGGGTATGATATGCAGTGCCAGGCTTCAAAATCTGCTTTTCATCCCTGGTCACTGCTATGTTAGGAACAAGTGTTGGTAAAGTAAGAAGTTTAATGTACCCCCAAAACTTCCTGCTGCATGTTTTCTTCTCTGAACTCATCCCCTGCCTACACTGCTTTGACAGCAGGAGGATGTGGTAGTAAAGCAACCATATGAGCCCTCCCCTGCGGCATTCCTCTTTGTGGGCTTGACTAGAAATGTTGTGTCTGACATTCACTGGGCTATAAGGCGGCTAGTTTGCTTCTGAAGACATACCACTAAATGGTATGGCAGTCTGGCATTGCATTAATGTGTAATGAGGGATGTCATTACCCAAGAGAAATATCAGTCTTTGCAGTACCTAATATCACACTTTAGCTTGTGTGACTTTCTCACAACTGTTACAGTTTTCAGCTAAAGAATGTCAGAGTAACAGTCAGCAAAGGTTTCAAAGCTTTCTTCATGCACTGCTTTTTCTTTTTGTATTACCAAGATAGAGAGCTTTCGTTTGTGTTTGGAAAAGGTAATTACTGTCGTATGCTTTCTATATGCAGTTATGCACTGTGTGGGTAGTGATGTGGACTGTACTGAACTTTAAGTTCCTGGGGTATCATTCTGCTTTACAGGTCACTTATCAATCCAGTCAATGAAAACCACTGTAACTGAATATTGAGTTCCCATTGAAAGCTTTTCTCCTGTGCGGTAAAATAAGTCCCGAGTAATCTATGAGACCAGTAACTACATAGTCATAGCAGCCCGCTCATAGGAAATCTACAAAGGATCCATCAACTCTGATGTTTCAAATTAAGAGAGGCTTAGCAGCATGGACTCCTGTATCCATGAAACCCTGAACAGTTTGGGACATGCTCGGATGATCTTCATCTTCTCTGCAGAGATGGTTAAAATCCACTTTATTAAAACTGGAACATGAGCAGCTCCAGGCGCAGCAATAGGAATTTCCCAGAAGGCAGGAGATCTCCCACAGCACTACAAAATGTCCATAAATGATTGAATGCAAGAACAACCTAACAGAAAATCTGGCGTTTTCTTCAGTTTTTCAAGTTTGTTTTTTTTGTCTTGTTTGTTGTTTGTGGTTGTTTTTTTTAAGCAGCAGCTCATTTGCCTTATCCTGGTGGTGGTTTGGTTTTTTTTGTTGGGTTTTTTGGGGTTTTTTTTGTTGTTGTTGTTAAGGAGACATAATTTTTAGATATAATTAGCACATTTTATTCCTTAAAAATGTTGTAAATGAATGCCACTGGGATTGTAATTTTTATGTCTGGTTTCATAAGGGAATAAGCTTTCTGTACAGTTCAGTATGTGTATCTTGCTGTGCACTGGTCATCCTGCCACCTTAAAACCTGTTAACTATTGACCAGTGTCTGTTGAAGAGGATAGAAAAGGAAAGTTCTCAATTATTATTACTCTCTTACATGACTAACAAAATAAGCTTGTCACCAGATAGAAAAGACTGACCAAATTATTTCTTCTTCCTCATCATCCATAAAGAGAAAACAGCAAAACAATCAAGTTGTATGCAAAACATCATGAGGAAGGACTGCTTATTAAACCCCAGTCACAGGAGAAGTTTGACCAGAGCTGAAAAAGAGACAAGAACGTACCTTACACAAAGCCACCAGAAACCAGGCTTTACAAATGACAGAACTGTTTGTTAACTTTGTGGCTGAGTGTTCAGGTCCTACATTTGCAGGCTATCCGTGTGTCGCAGGAAGAGCGGGAGTGCACTCCTCTCGCAGGAGAGAAGTACAAATAGACAACGCTCAGGGAGACCCTCCCGTTGAGTCACGAGGATC
>VZTL01015840.1:0-34089 GCA_013400535.1 Scopus umbretta
GCAAACACAGAGAACTAGGCTTTTTGAAAATACTCACTTCTCGAAAACTTACTTATCAGTTACACTGTATTGATGATGATTATGTCTCTCTGACATGTGAATATTATTTATCAGACCTGTGCTTTGACACTGCCTGTTGTAAAGTCCAGCTTTTAGGAAATCAGTATCAGTTGTGGTTTACGTCAAAGTTTTGACCAGGTCATAAGGCAAAGCATCACAATTCTCCTAATGACAGATAATTATTGTCTGGAAGTTGCCACCCAAATTTGCCATATCTAACATTGTCATATGAGACTGCTAGAATATATGGGTTTGGGTAACAAATGTTACAAAGATATTGCTCTAATTGTGCTAGTTGTGCTAATTTATCTCTTAAATAAATTTAAATAAATTTAATTGTGCTAATTTATTTATTAAATAAATGCAGTAGCATAATGGTAAAAAAATTAAGAAAATTAATTACGGTTGTTTTCATTCAAGTGATCTCATTTGCTTTCTTTACTGCTGGGAACTAGAGAATGATATGGTGAGTCCCACAATTAAACCAGCCCCAAAATGATGGCAGAATTTTATCTGGCTTTAGCTTAGACTTACTTCATTTTTGAAGCCTTGAGTCTGCTACCACTGAGAATAGAATATAATATGTAGCATCCTGCCATTATTTGCTATGGCCTGTCTCTCAGACAGCCAAAATTCCCCATTCATGTGTCTGTAATGCTGAAATGTCAGCTTAGATGCTTTTTTCCTTCTGCCTTACGTCCCTTGAATAATAAAAATATTGGTATTAATATACTGGCCTCACTAAAAGTGCCATCCATTCCAGCTGGCTAAAATGAGTCACTGACTTTTCTTTGATACACTGGACATCATATAGCTCTAGAGATCAGATTATATGACAAATTAGCTGTCATTCAAGTAAAAATAAATCTTGCCGGAAATACCTTCCATGCTTTTGTCCATGTTGACAAATAATATGACGGAGATGACAGATAATGTGGGTTCCCATTAGATTTTGATGACGTAGTTGTATCTTATCTTTGGACTTTCTTGGGTTATTTTATCCTGTATTCAAATAAGGTTTTACTGTCTCCTCAATATCTGCAGCTGCCTGGCTTCAGCCCCTAAAGTCCAAGCAAAGAGTCAAGAATTACAGGCAACTGAAGCTAAATCCTAAAGTTCATAGCAAAATTGCATCTGGCTTCACCCAGACATATGAAGTGAAGACCTAAGCTTCTATGGGTGGGATAGCCACTTAGTGCATGAAAACTGGAGTAAGGCAGTACTGCTCATGGTGCAAGAACTGCTGAGGTGTGGCTGCAGCTGCCCTGCAGCTTCCAGCCGTTGAGCAGGGTGAATAGAGCTTCGCTGGCCATCCTTGTCTGGATTATATTTCTCTTTTTATAATGAATTTCACTCAGCAATGTTAAATGGTGTCAGGATGAGAGCACTGAGAAAAAATACATCATTTAACAGTCAGAAATCATTGGTGAGATGGCAATATACCCTCCCTATCAGCGCGGTACAGGAATTGGCATAGAACAGACCTATTTGTAGCGGTGGTGGACAAAATAATGTCAGAGGTTTCCGTTACAGATATAGCTGAGGCATGGACAGGGACCCGGCCTTGATCCATCTGTTTTACCTGGATAGCAGGAGAAATGGCCAGCACGCAATTTTAAGTTTAACAGGTTATCTAGAGATAAAGTGGAACAGAACATCAATTAAAATTATTTGTCTTTAGAAAAGAGGAATAAAAAGTTAAATCTTGCAAGGCACAGGCCAAAAGAAGTAGTTAAAGTACTAGAACAAACAATGAGGTGGACAGTCTGCAAGTTTTTAAAATAAATTAATGCAGAAAGAAGGTCTGGATTCATAAAAATAAATCACGTCAAGCTAACTTTGTTTCTGCCTTTGATGAGATAATAAGCTTCATAGAAAAGAGGAATAAAGGGGACATATGTCTTGACTTCAGCAAAGCATTTGACATTACTCCACATCAGAAAAAAAGTGGTGTGGTTAATGCTTTTGAAATTGTTAGACAGATGGCTGACTAACCACAACTGAAGAGTAATTATTGATGCAGCTCAGGCAAACTGCAAAGTGCACTCACATCATAGAAGGACTGGTGCTTTATCTAGCATTAAACAGATATAGATGTTCACCATATCCCCACAAAAATGGCTTTAGAGTGTACTAGTACCGGCCAGAGATTTTCTTTCACGCTGTATGTCCAGGCCAGTTTGTACGGCAGCACACTGCTCAGCATGGCTGAATATACCAGAGGCAGTGGAGGGCAGGTTAGTGAGAAAGAACTAATTAATTACAAAAATAATTACTAACAAATCTTTCCTAAATTGCAGGAGACTACAGTACGAATTACTATAGGTTCCCCTGGCAGCAGTCCTAAATCACTATTCTGGTTTGCCTATCAACTCACTTCAGTCTGCTCTTCTGCCTTACCCATTATCTCAGACCCACCATGAGTTCCCATGAGGTCCTCTCGCTTCCTTGCTTTGTGACCATATATTGTACATTCCTTCCTAATCCTTCACTAACCTACCATATTATTCTGTCCTGACTTTGTTTCCACTTAGTCCCCCAAAAATTCTTCTGTCCCATGGATTCATGCATCTGTGGTATGCATGCCTCCAGGCTGCTCCAGTGTGTCCTTTTGCTCGTGTATTTCCAGCTGCCTTTCACTTCATCATCTCTGGCACTCCTAAACCTCCTTCAGGAAGTCCAATCCCCATGAAGCTGCAGGAAGGCTTGGAAATCATCTCCACCACCCAATACTGCAATGCTTCTGGCTAGAGAAGCAGACACTCAGATGTGCTATTCTGCATGTTCACATGCAGCATCTCTCATCTTTTTACTTTAAGCCAATCTGCCATTTTTTGCTTATAGTTATAACTTGTCCACTATCCCTCATAAAACGTCTCAGTTAATGCCTCAGACAGAGTAAGAAGTTTTAATCCTCATCAACATACACTTTTCTCTAGACAAACACATAACAAGGTCAAACATCAAAGGTTCTTGTCATAAGCCTCTCTATTGGTCATTTTTATGCAACATATTATAGTTAAATATTTTCCTCAATAATACAGCACTGCATTTTTTTTCCTTTTTGTATTCTACTTCATCTCTTGTAATTTCCTGCATCTCATCTGTAAATTCATTAAAATGACTGGATACACAGTGATATAATTTTGTACTTTTTCCCCCTAAGGAGTCTCTTTCATGCCATTGCCCTTCTGAAGATCCAATTTACATGCTTATGTTACAGCTTTTGATTTTGATTGAAATGATTGATTCACATGTATTCCAAGATAGATAGCTAAAAGCCTGAGCTGGAGAGAGACATTGAAGACTTCAACTTTAACTAAATCTTCTGTACATGTACACATATACATATATCAGAGATGTGTGCAGAAATGATGTGATGCTCAGCAGATACACTAAACAGCTGTTCTGCAGCCATGAAAGGGGCAAATAGTTTCTGCATGTCTGTGAATTGAACCCATCAGAGATTAAAAGAAAAAAATAATCTATGCATTTAAGACAATCCTGCAGGCACAATAGCTCTGTGGTACAGGAGCAAAAGTTACTTATGTTCTGGTAATACGTCAAATACGGACTCTGTATTCCTGGTATCACTGAAAGTTGAAGAGATATTTGGCTCTTGGATCAGATTTGAGAAGAATTTGGTTTTAAATGTATTAAAAAATAAAATCCTGCCCATTTTCTGTTAAAACATTGCCCTATCATCAACAGCATGAAGAAATTTATATAAAGAAGTATTTAATGTTTTTTATTTAAAGATTATTTGGAAGTATTTCCAGTACTCTGTGCAAGTTTTCAATGTATTTTTATTGATTAACATTATTTCATTCTGTTTTATCAAGAAACTTCTCATTGTTGAATGTTGGTGCTTCTGCATGCAATACCCTTGAGATTTAGTGCTCTGAAAAGTATTTATGAAATTACATTAAATTATAGTACTTGGTCTGTGCATTAGCTAGTTTAAGCTAGTTTAAACTGAAGTTCAGGATTGAAAAGGGGCTAAAATTTCACATAGGATTATCTTGATTCTCTTTTTACCCATTTTTCCAGAACTCACAGACCTGTATTCTCTTGCCTGAAGCATCTTTTTTTCTGGTCTATCTTAAATAAGAAACATTTACTGTATCATTTTGTATAGCAGTACCTTTAAACAAGCATTTGATAGAGCAGTTCATACAGCTCTTATAATTTTTTGTCCTTCGTTGATGAAGTCTTCCCCAAATAAGGAAATCTTTTTAAGGGTAAATGCTTAATACTCCACCAACAGTGCTGGCATCATTCAAGAAAGGCTTTTGTTGCCTGAACCAAATTCAGCTCACTAGATGAAGTGCTAAGGTAAACAATTGCTTCCTGGGATATTGGTTGATTACCACCTTGAGAATTTGTCACTTGTCAAAGTAGGTTGATTGACAGACCAAATATTCGAACAGCACTTAAGCACCCTATGTCCAAAGTTGCATAATACTGACATATCCAACTGTCATATACCAAAGTAGCAATTTATGTTTTCATTTTGTGCTTAGGACCATATAATTGATTTATGTTCAATTTCTCATTGAATGTCTAGTAGCAAATAAAATATGGGAATTTTAATGTAGTAAAAACTGCATTTTAAATATTTCTTGAAAGTTTAATTCACCTTAACTCAAATGCATTTATTGAAAAGTCTTGGAATGCTCAGACCTTGTAAAAAGATTGAACTGTCGTTCATGTGGTAGTTGCAGCTGAGCTTCACATTTTCTGTCCACAAGCAAGCAGCTACTGCCATGAACATTATTTTGTGAGAAAATAATCATTTCAGTATTATCAAGGCAAATAAAATCATTCTTAATTATATTAAGTATTAAAATATTTATTATGCTAATATGTAATTTCAAAGATGCAAGATAAAAGTAAGAAAATCTATTGTAACAAGATAAAAAATGACATGGAAACTTAGATAAATGGGATTATTACTTAGATTAACGCAATAAATTTGATAACATTTGATTGGTAAACTTCGGTGAGAAAGGCTTAACAGTTAAGGTTCCTTGCAAAACAGGCCATAGATGACCATTTCCATCAGGAAAGTCCATAAAAATTTCATTTTAATTGTTATAATTGATTTTAAACAGTTAGTCATATATTGCTTTTGCATGTAACAAATAAGTAAAGCATCCTAAGAGCGATATAGCAAGGAAGTAATATGTGCTTGATCTCAGAGAAAGGATACATGGTCAAATAGCCAAATCTTTTTCTGAAATCCACTTGTCCAGGTTACAATATTTTCAACCCGCATCCCTGTGAACTAGTTCTCTTTCTTTGTTCAAAATGAGAAGTGAATTAGGAGCAGAACTTCTAATCTAAGTACCATATCTAGGGAGGCTTAGAGAAGAGCAAGAGTTGAAGCTGCCTGAAGTTCCCTCTGACTCACTCTACCCTATTGCAGGTGGCAGAGACTGAAGCAGGAACAGGTTGGCCACCAACAACTTCAAAAATGGATTGCCGCCTTAGCCTCCCAGACCACACACAAAAACTGGTAACAGGGAGAGGGAAATTTGAGGATGCTGAAGGGGAAGCTTGGCCAGGGACTAGGCCAGGCTCCCCCCAGTGTCATGCCAGGTCCTGGCCAGAAAGAAGATTGAGATGGTAGAGCTGGCAACAGAGAGACTTGCTCAAGAGAGGCCTGGGTTTGCTGGTCAGAGATATCAGCTTGTGGGATAAGAAACAGCAGTTTAAACACCTTCTTGCAGTACTGCCTCTCTACCCCAACATCTCTTCTACTCACTTCTCCTGAGCCTTGCCTCTTGCCTGGTGCCTTGCCTCTTGCCTAGTACCTTCCCTTCCTTGCTACCTCCTCTGCTGTAGGCAAGGCAGGGCAAAGACAGTGTGACCACTTGGGAAGCATGATTTTATTTCTATTCTATTACATTTCCCTACTCTGGCCTGAAGAGTACAGTGAGATTTCAGGAATTATGGGTGCTTAGCAAATAAGACTAAGGAGGCTTATAAAAGATACAGTGTGGCTAGGATTATAGGCTGTAAAAGACAAGAGGGAATTGGATCCTGATTTCCAAAGACTTTAAAAAAATCACTCCTTGTAGCCATCACTGGCAATGATTCAAGCCTGTTCTTCTGTCTCAGTAGTAGAGCAATAGGAGAAAAGTTCTGGGGAACATTTAGATTTTTTTTTCTTTTCACATATGAATACATTTATTTTTATATTTTAGTCTGATTCAGTTCAATGATTCTTAATGCCTAACTACACTGCCTGACCTATACTGAGGAGAGAAGTTGATCTCTTCTTGTGTTTATAACTACACTCTCTAGCATCCTTTTCACACCATCCAATTCTGGCCGGTGACTGGTGCTTTTCCATCTTAGTCCCAGTACCTGTACTGTCATTTATTTTTACTACTTACTGTTTTTTTTCACAGAATGATGTATGTGGATGATTTTGTTTTGATATGAAGTCAGAACACTGCAGTCTCTGTTCAACCAACAAGAAGCTTACTCCCCTTTATTTGAAGAACTGGAAGTTGCTGAATGCAGACGTATTTGTTTGATAACATATTTGCTATCTGTAAACACAGTTAAAAAAATCTGGTGCCTATGCAACTGTAATTTTTTTATTTCATCCCAGTGATTCCTTTCCAGATGCATGTATTATGATCACAGCCAGAAAAGGACCCTTTTTCATTTAGTGTCTCTTCTAATTGTACACTATCTTAGCCTGGAATAAATAAATTTCATATGGTTTTCCCTAAAGCCATGCAGAAATGAGACCCTCACTTCCTGCTTTTGCATTCTGCTCTACACCTTGCAGCACAGAGAAGAGAAGGAGGTTAAAATTATGACTGTAAAAATTATGACTAATGACCCTTTTGAATATGAGGAATTGGAGTAAAAGCCATTTTTTAATCTGTTGATGAGAACTGCAATGTGTGGCCCAGTTTCCATATATTGGGAAAGAAGCTGGAAATATATAAGCTTATATATTACATCCCACTCTGAGTCTCTAATTCCACAAGTGCATCCAGTCCTGGTTTCCAAAAACACCTCTTCTTCTGGCCATTTATTCTCTTGGTAGTATGCAGCCACTGTTGGAGAGAAAGCACAGAAAATGGGAATACTACATCATGGAGGTTCGAGAGCCAAGTCAAACCGCTCAAGGGTAGACCTCGCTTAAGGCTACCTTCAGGTCTGTCTGTGAAGATGAATCCTCTTTTCCAACAGATTATTAGTTTCCTTTAGGGTTTAAGGGTCTAAGCTAACCTTTGCACAGCTATATACTGTGTCTATGTTAGCGAAATCAATGGGAGTGGATTAGTAGAGTAAAACCATTGGTACTAAGGACACAATGTCCACGCTACACATACTTCAGGAATTTTATGTCAAAAACCCGGTAGTCTGGTCCAGTAGACTGGTGTTCACCTACTGCAGGTTGAAGTACAATGCAGGCACTCCTGGAGAGTGTCTTCAGGTCCATGTGCTTTATGACTATAACATGAACCAAAGCTCATTAAGTGACCAGGAGATTTATTTCAAAAGTGCACTCCTGATTTGAATGAAAACGCTAATGCAGACACACAGTGTGAAATCTTCTACCAGGTCATGAGCCTCATAAAGTTTGAGGGCTAATGACATCCCAGTATTTGGGGTTGAAGGTGTAGTCTGTAATATAGAAGAAATTGAGAATATACCTTAAATCATACCACCTCTTGGGTTTCAAGAGCACTTTAAAAGCTGTACAGTTCATAAGATGTATTTTGTATTGTGCTATATTTCAAGGCCTCATCCATTTCTCCATGGGCGATTTTTAAGCAGGCAGGGTAATTATGCTAAAGTGCTAGTAGTATTTGAATCACACAGTAGACATTTTCATGTTTTTATGCAAATACAGATCACTGCTTATCTCTATAATTTAGAAAACTGTTTTCTTTGCCAAAGTGGTTTGGAAATCTGTGACTCCTAATGGTACATTTTGTTTGTAATTTGCACTGGGCGTATATTGCATTTTTGAGCTGAAGAAAGAAGGAAGCACAATGCCGAGGGCCATCTGAAAAGCTGCTCATTTGTGTGTATATTCACATCAGAAGTGTGCCTACCCCCTTTTCCCTGGAAGGTGAAGGTGTACAGCTCACTCCTCTTACACAGGAACTAACACCATTATGGCTCTAGCATTTTCTTGTTTAGAGTACAAATGTGTTATATTTACAGGTGATTTCTCACCATCAGTTTATACCAAGTAGCTTTTATTTCCAAAGCCCTCTGTGAGACAACCTGTAGGCAACTACTTTTTCCTTGCGCCTCAGCCACTCTCACAGCCAGTATTTGGATTTTCTTTTATTCCTATTCATGGGGTGGGGACTGTAGTAAGTCAGTCACCAAGCTCAGTCATGCTAAGGTCTATGACCTGCAGAATTTAAAGTCAGGAGCAAGGCCTGGAGGGCACAGGACTTTTCAGACTGTAAGACACCTGAAGGGGATATGTCGGTTCATGCACTTAGGAGCCACAGCAATAGCTTCCTCCCGTGGCCCTGTGCTCGGTGCTAGCAGACACAAATGCCACCTTGAATCCCAGTGCGAGAGACAAGGTGTGTAGGGGCATGGAAGAAATGCTGGGGAGCATACATGTTAGGTATTGAGAGCAGTTTTCACGTGGGACTATTTCACCTTAAATGTTTGTAATGAATCATGTGATATTTTTCCCTCCGGGAAGCTGGTGAGCCTGAGTCTGGGTGGGTACAGTTTTGGTTCTGCACTGCTCGTATTGGTGGTGAAGAAGGGAAAGATAAGGGACGTGAAGCATCCTTTCAGGGGACATACTAGTTTCATGGTAGATGCATGAGACTAGTCTGCTAAGGCAAAGCCTTTCAGCCTGTGTTGGCTTTAAGATTTCTTTTCTGGGTGGTTCCAGTGTTGGATGGGTTTAGGAGATGTTTCCCTCTATTCTTCAGTGAGTTGCTAGCATTGTCACATATTTCCTCTTCTTTCAGTCTAGAACACTTTAACCTCTGCTATGAGAAGGATAAAAAGGGAGGGTTTCTTGTACCCTATTCCATGTTTCATGTTAGCTTATTGTCATTTGCATTTGGGGTCCAGTGTGAGCTATGGTACTTTATATTTAAGCCTTGTTGTCTTTGATGAAAATGCATTCTGCCTTACACTTAGGATTTTTTGTCTTTCCTCACGCTGCTACCCAGTGCTGTATAGATTCTGCTTTTTTTGCATTTATAGCTAAAAATAATAATGTGAGTTTTTCTGTCAAACACATTACCGCTGCACAATTTCACCCAGTAACCTCAAACTTAGACATAACGGGATTTGAACACTTGAATGATAACTTGATTGCTTTAGATATTCATGTCCTTGAACTTCCAAAACTGTGGTTTTCTTTCCAACCATGACCTTGAGGCTCAAAAGGTTCCTGAGGATATTTTTCTTGCTGTTAGGTGAAGGTTTTCTAGAGAGGGTTAATTTTCAAGTTTTTCATGCCATGCTACTACTTTGAAGTTTTGCCTACATTGACCAATGTGACTGTTTATTTCCAGTGCTGCTTTGTTACAGTAGAAGACACAGACTAGTTTGGTAATTTTTTCCAGCTTTGTATGTGAACTGTCATAGTACCTTATGTAGCTTTAACATGTTATTTTCCAATTTGTGCCTTAGTCTCCTGTATTTAGTTTGTTGATTTCACATATCTTGACCAGTATTAAGCTTTCCCAGCCACTTCAGAAATAGATCAGTTGAAACTGGACTCAATAATTTTGATTCATACCTGCCTTCATGTTGTGGTTTAACCCTGATCNAAAGACTTTTGTTTTGTATCGTGGTACTCTATGGATAGTGTTTACTAATTTTGATGTTGCTTAGCTAAGTCAAGCAAATTAAGGCTTGGTAAGATGTATGCAAAGTTATCACAGGCTTCTAAATTCTTAGGGTAAAGCCTTTTGCCTGTAAGACAAAGTAAGCCACTTTAGTTATAAAAGTGACTGCTGAGAGAGTGCCAGTTTTTTTTTGCAGTGTGTTATTGCCACAGATGATTTTCAGCTTCTAAGGTAACCAAAAAATATTGAAAAGCTCTGAAGAAAGTTATCTCAGAATTTGCTCTTTCATGTCCACGTTATCCAATGAAAAGGCAATATTCTTTGCAATCTATTTTTGAGAAATAATAATGATAATTGGTGGTCTCTAATTGTGGTACCTTCATTCCACAATGTAGCCTGTAAAAAGAGAAAACCACCCTATTCTAGTTCATTTGATTTGCAGTCTTTTAAGATTCAATCCTGAATAAAATGAAAAGGACAACGTAGTGAATGGGACTGTGTAGACTGAACAAAATGTTTTTAAGGAATTCAGATTTCAAGGAAGTGAAATGTTTTGGAAATGTACCCTTTAGCAAATTCTTTTGATTTAAACAGCCCTAATATTTTATTAAAGTATTTTCTAAATGAAATGCATGAATTTTACTCTTAAGAAATAGTTTAAAAGTAACTGCTGAATAATGTTGACATGCACTAGAAAGTGTAAACATTGAAAATGCAGTGTTTTGGGTAAAGTAAAATATTTCCTTTGACTTGATTCTGTTTTAAAATTGTCAGCTAATCAAAATAATATTCATTGGTCAATGAGAAACAAACTGGTTTTGTTATTTCCCCTCCTTGTTCAAAAGGGTGTTGTTCAATTCCTCGTTAAAGAACAGACCTGAGTGCTTTTGAACAAGACATATGATTTCTGTTCATCACTTCTTTCTTCCATTTTTAAGAGGGAAAATGCCAAGAATCCCTAACTGACAAGAATATTGAAAATAGTAATCTGTTAATTCTGTTAATATTTTGAGATTCTTAGCTATTAAATCCAGCAGTAGTATATAATACCCAAATAAATGGTTTACTCTGCAAATGACAGTCTATGCTATTTGAGTGGGGTAAAGAAAACAATGAAAATGTATTTACTTATTTGTTTTTCAGTTGGATTACATCACCTGTAGGAGAAAAGGAGTTTGCAAACTGACATGCAGAGAGGCAAAAGATGGTAGTAATACACTGGTACATTTTTTTAATGGCAGTGGACAAGCTTCTACATTTTCTCCCCCAGCATAGATTTTCAAGTGCTTTCTTTCATAGCCAATACTGGACCTGATATTGTTCTTATTTGAACTATTTTTATTAGGGAAGTTTGATGAGATAAATATAATCCAGAAAATGGTGTGAGGATGTCTACTCTTTGCCCTCTTGCATAGCTTCACTGCTATCTCTTCTGCCCTTCCTTTCCCATTTCCAGGGAGAGGCACTGAAACCATCTAAGAAAGAAAGTAGACAGAAGTTGTGATAGTGGTGAGAAGTGTCCTAGGAGGCTGCCACTCATCCTTGCTTATGTCTCTGATACTTCAGCACCATGCTCAAAACATGTCAGGTTTTCTCCATCTATTGTAGAATGTTGATATACTTCCAAAGGGCCTCTTTTGTTTATGTATCCAGGGAATAGACATGACAGATCTTCCTTGAAGAGGATTTTTCTTTTGCTTTTAGTTGTGTCAAACAGTAAAATCAATGAGCCTTATTGCTCCCAAAATCAATGAATGCTGGCCCCTACTGCTTTGTGGGACCCTAATGCTGGTGCTGTTATCGCTGCTCTTGTGACTTCAGGAGCTCTCTACTGGCAGGATATTGACTGCTCTTCCCAGTGTGAAGGGCAGGAGTGCCTTCCTAATTACACCTGGAAGCTTATTCTGAAAAATGTTCTGTTGATGTAATATNTCTCTGCCTTCAATTATCTCCAAATGGTCCAAATATATATATATATATATTTTTTTTTTTTTTTTTTTTTACTGAAAACTACTGCAAAAAGTTTCATCCCTCCCACCATCTAGATTTTTCTATTGGAAGTAACATTATCAACTTTAAAGTTCTCTTGTTCCCCCTTGCCTTGTTTTTCCTCACTTTCATGAAATAAACCAGTATTCATATATTTGAGGTGGAGATTTCATTTTCATAATCACCCCTTTTTAACTCTGCCTTTCTCAGGCTTTCTTTGCTACTGGAAAGACCACGAGATTTTCAACATATTTTATTTTACTTTGTATTATTCCTCAGGATCTCAAAATTGAGGAATTTTTAGAAGTTGGTAACACAGGAAAGGAGGAGATTAGCTGGGCCACTAAGTCCATTTCCTGTCAATCACAGGCAACTGTGCAAGAGAGGTCTAGTCCAGAAGGGGCTGCAGGACACCATGTGACACCAGTTACACTATAGTGAAAGGAAAATGAAGCAATGATGGCGAAATCATCCTACATTGTCCAGCCTTTTAGGTCGCTCATTAGCAAAAAAGGATCAGGGTTTCCATGAATAAAAGGATAAAATTAATTTGAGATTTATTTCCTGAATAATTTTAAAAGCATAAGAGTTTTTTTTCTTGTTTTCAGGCTTTTATTGAATTTGCTTTTAGTTTTGCTTTAAAGTTACCATGATCTGGCTTGAGCTACAGCAGCACTGTGCAAGCTGGGCAGGGTTTAAAGCACTTGGAGTCTCACGTAAGGGGATTTCCCATGTGTACCATAAGGACACGAGGTCTGGGTAACTGCTGGATTAATTGGGCAGTGAGAATTGCAGAGCACATCCAATCCTTCCAAGGCTGAGTGGTGACAGCAGGAAAGGGAATAAGGATCCTGTCCCCATTATTCAGAAGGCAAAAGTCTTGAGATGAATTATGACTGCAAGGAAAAAATGTGTACTTGCAATGTAAACTGCAAAGCTGATGTCCCGCTGGGAAATGTGAATGCCATTACGAAACTACCTTCCGTACATAATACATAAATTAATGAATTAATTTAATTATTTATCTTTCAACATTTTCTTACCTGGTAGAATGGAAATGTTGGTACAAGCTTTGATAACCCCCCCAAAAGCACTGGAAAGTCTCAGACTATTAGTATATATGGAGTTGTCTTATTAAGAGACAAGAAAAAATCACACAGGATTGTTACCCATTCATTGATTTAGTCCAAGGCTGAAACAGGGTCTTGCATGAAATTGCTGCTAACACTGATTTCTCTTTGAGCTTTCTAGGAATGTTGTTGCAATTTTCTCCTTCCCACTCTTTTGGGAAAATTGCAAGGTACCAGAAATAACCAATAACACAAGGGAAAAAACCAACCAAACAAACCACCAAACCCCTTATATTTCTATTCATTTGTTGGAAGTTTTGACTGCTGTTTTTAATTTACCCATTCTCCCTCTGCATGTCCCAGTCTTGGAGTCATTACTCAGTCATTCAGTCTTCCATTGACTCCTAATGGGATAATTAGCCAGTGCAAAGACTTTGGACACAAACTAACTTAGGTGGTGATCTGGAGCGTGTGTGTTCTCATTGTGTCAAATTAATAATGGTCTATTGTCATTTCTCAGCCATACTCTGAAGGTTTGAACCAGAGGTAAAATCTAGAGGGTATTTTTTGTTCATTTCTTCTGCATGACCATGACTTAGCTAATATTATATGCAGTATGCAATATCCTATAACTGTCTTGGACTGTATAAATAATGGAAGGCATTTGCATGCTGACCTGCAGTTATGTCTGTTTAGAGCAGTCAGTGAACTTGCTTGCTTGGCTTGTTAATATTCTAGTTTCCTAGCAATCAATCTGCTTTGATATTTATGTGACCCAGTAAAGTATATTTTTCTTGGGTTTTAAATTATGTTGTTTCATCTGCCTTTATATCTCTAAAATTCAGTCTGGCTTAATGGCCATTTGGATCATAATATGTGGACAGCATGCCTTCACCTTGCCCCTGTAGTCACTTGGCTGTGCAGGCATGGAGGTCTTCCTATGCTTTTCCAAGCACTGCAGAGATGGTTAATCATTATACAAATACAATCTGCTGTCGTCCATGTATCCCTTGTGTTTGTCTTCCTTAGGATAGTCTTCCCTTCTTTGTATTTATATAATTTAAAGCTCAGTTCCTATATAGAGAAATTAACATTTTGATATAAAAATGCTGCTGTTATAAACAAATACCTCAGCTACTATAAAACAAACAGATAAAAAGAATAAACATACCGAGTCAGTGGAAGCTGATAAAGTGCAGACACTGCCTTAGGCTATCTCTGCACAGTACAGGCTTAACCTACTCATCAGCTTTATCTCCTTTTTTTCCCTTCATTTTTTTTTTTATGAGGTCACCAAAGACATTCTCTGTTTCTTAAAGTAATTTTTGGTCACCAGTGATAAGCAGATATTTCCCAATATTTCTGGTAGTTTGAGACTTTAACTTGAGGTTGTGGGATGAAGCAAGCAGACCAGACCCACTCCAGCTCACTGAGTGGCAAACCGCTGCCTCTCTGCAGCCTGCAAGCTTACGAACAGGCAAGGAGGATCCTTTTCCAGACCTTGTACTTTTAATAGTTCTGGGAGGCGCTTGAGTAACTGTCTTCCTGTCCATTAGATGAGATAAATGCTGTGTTTATCTCATTGAAATGTCATATTAGTTTATAATAAATATTTAAACGTGCCAACAGCTCCAAAGAATAGGTTGGAGAGATGTACTACCGTGATGCAAAAAACATTTGTATCATACACCAAAGCATCTTATTAAGTGTTTTAGAATAGGACAACAGGTTGCAAATCATCCCCTCTGCTCATCTGAGGCCCATGTAATGCTCCTCCTGCACTTCCTCTGCAATTACGGACTCAGTCTTTCCAGGGATACTTCCTTTTGTCACCTTGAGACTTTGAAAAGGAAGGTCCCGCGCTTGATCCAGTCTTAGACATTGCACCTTTATTCTCTTCAGTGTGAAACTGTATGCAGTGGATTAAGTGACAGCAGACACATCTCTATAGATGGGCTGTGGCAGGGGCCATGGTGGAAAAACACGTCTGGACTGGGCATTCCTTGGAGCTCCTGCTTCAGTGCAGCAAGCAGCCTCTGCCTGTTGTGCCTGATGGAGCCAGTCACAGGCCTGCTGCATCTTGTGTCTTGGACTGAAAGGTAGCTACCCTGAAAACATATGAGTCAGAGGAGCTAGTGAGCCTAAGTGGGAAGAAAATGGGCACCACTTCAACATGAGGAGAATGCATTTGTGTAAGAGACATGGCAGGTCTGCAGTTCATCATAATGCTGATGATACTGTCCAGGGTCCTCCCAGCCTTTTCTGTACCACCACCTGTGAATCTTCAGCAGGAAAACAATTCATTGCAGCCCTTCTGGGTCTTGCTCCCCCCTTTTCCAGGCATGTGTTGTAAACTGGCAGTATAAAAGGTATTGGTGGACTGTTTCTGTCTTAAAAAGAAACAGAATTTTCTAAAGTTGTTTTGATCTCCTCGGACAGCTTCAGGACAATTTACTCATCCAGAGTTACGTATCACACCTTCTCTTAGAGAATTTCTGCTTCCCATATATTTTTTTAGCCTTTTTATTTAACTGTGGACTGACTGAACTGTCATTAAAATCAATGGAATGTTCCCCCAGCAGTTTACTAGACCAGGGTAAAGTCCTTAGCATCTATTCAAAGGCCACAGAAATCACTGATGTCAGTAAAAAACCTCCTGCTTGCATCACTTAGCCCCTAAACCACTACTGGAAAGGAGGGACTGGACACTCAGCTAATGTGTATGTAGCCTGTCAGGGAAGAAAAGCTTGTCATGGCATTACAGTTTTCCCTCTTTTTCATGCAGATTCATTAATTTGCTAAACCAGATGTTTCTGAGCCTGGCAGATCCATTAATCTGTATATTTTCCAGTTTGCCAAACATTAAATTACCAGAAAAGTAAATGGAAACTCTCATTTACTTCTAGTGCTTAAGATCTCCTAACATAATCTTAAAGTACTTCAAGCAAGAAAAAAAAGGCATAACCAAAGCCTACATTATTCCTGAGCTTCCATTCATCTCCCCATAAGGGAGCAGCTTTCCTCTTCTGGAGGAGCATTGTGCACACATATTACAGTAATTTCCTCTGACAGTTCTCCTGATAGAGAGGACTATTCCTCCAGTTATCGTATCTCCAGAGGCTTCTCTGAATAAAAAGCATGCCTGCACTATTAGAGAAATCATGTTAATGGGCCTAAAATATTTCAGTCAGGGAACTGAAAAATTTAGTGAGGGTACTACAGTGCAGAAACATTTTGTTGTTGGGATGTGTCCACATGTGGGCTATTGACTCATCTGTATTTAACTTCTCACAGCCTCTGACTTGACCTTTCACTTGACTCCCTCTCCTGTCATTTGCTTGGTATGAAAAATTTTAGCTTTTCCTTTGACCTGTGTGAACTCATAAATTCTGGTTGCTCACACATGTAATCACAGAGCAAACAAAGCAGCTGGAAAAAAGCTTCAGCTGAAAGAAGTGAGATTGTTACAGTGCAGCCAGAGGAGATCATGCAGCTCCTCTCCAGTCAACTCTCACCCTTCCACACCTTACCCTAGGCAGTATGTCAGATGTAGCTTGAAACAGGCCATGATCTCCCAGTAACCTGGTCAATATGTGAGTATGTCCCAGTTTAGCCATTTTAGACTGAAGTATCTCTGGGAGAGCTGCTGGGAGTTCATTCATCTTTGTGGATCCTGTTCTACACCCATACCCTAGATGAAAACTCAGGAACATCACTCTTTAAGAAGACATTAGTGGGCCTGGTGCCTTCTTAATGCTTAAAATATAAACCCATCCTCTTATTCTGTATTCATTTTCCCTACTGAGTGAAACTGTATCCAATCAGGAGTAAAAAAAAAAAAAAATTGCATAAAGGATTCACAAAGATTCAGAAATAACTGTTAGAAAAGCTAGTTTGTTTTCTTCTGCTCAGAAAATTCAGCTTGGCTATACCGGATAGGGCTATTTCAGTCATGCTGGCAGGAAAGAATTTCTAGGTTTCAAAAAGGTATTTCTGGAGAAATGCAGTGAAGTCCATACCTGTCACTCTCATAATGTCTCACTTTTTTAAGTATCATCTTATATTATGAGTAGCCTTACTACTGCTCATTCCTTTAAAAGAAATTGGTAGCTTCTCACTTTTCCAAATACTTCAACTGTCTGACTCTCAAAAACCATCCTTACAATTAGCATTTTTGAACTGTCAGCAGATGATTGCTCTTTCATCCCAAGGGTGGCATTTTGTCCTCATGGTGATAATTTCACCTATTTCTGTATTGCATTTCTGCATTGAATGTCACGTATGCTTTGCATCTCTTCAGACACAGAGGTGTCCAAAAGTCAAGTCTGTGGTACCTCTATGACCACTGAACGTATTGGAAACTTATAGGTGAAAAGAAGTTCCAAAAAGTATTTGTAGCTATCTGCTTAACTTCTAGCTTTTTTTTAATGACCCTTTTAATTGGCAGTTTAAAACTTTTGTTATTTCTGCACCTACCAAACTGATTTTCATTTGAAAGTAACATTTCAGACAGGTGTAAATGCAAAGGTTGGTATATTCAGACCATAAAAATGTTCTTGTCATAAATTAAAAATCAACAGCCCCCTACCTTTTTTTTAAAAAAAAAAAAAAAAAGGTGGGCAAGATATGCTATGCTGACTAATGTACTCTTCATTCTTGTATCTCTACTGCCCAAAGTAATAACTAAAATTAGACTAATCTTTGTGTATTTATTGCCCTGAACTTGCTTGGCAAGGATGGAAACATGGGATTCATATAACAAGAAAACTGATTCTGGATCCATCATTTGTATTACGTGGTTGATGTTCATTCCATAAAAGAAGCCAGCTCATGAACTGTGTGCAACGCTGGTCTGAAAAATTATGGCTGGACTGCCTTGACCACCTAGTGTAAGTGAAGTGAATGAAGATATGGGGAAATTCAGTTTAGCGTGCACCTTGCTCTTTTTCTGAATGAGGCTGCTGGTAAGGACAAGAACATTAATTTTTTGGCTGTTGCTCTGTAAAATATGCGGATGTAGAAGCCTTAACTTACTATGGGCATTCCTCGTTAATTAAGGAGATTCATTGATTTATTCTTAGCAAAGGACTGTTAGCCAATGTTCACTGCTAGGGAATTATTGAATTCAGATAGAACATAAGATAGGTGAGAAGAAATATTTTTCTTCCCTGGAATAATGTTTCTGTCTGACTCTCAAAATAGGAATTATATATATCTTCCATTGTTAAATTATTATAATTACTAAATTATTGTAATCTTTAAATAGTTGGCTGAAATTTTATAGCAAAATATTAATTATCATATTTAATAACGTATTTATCATTGCTTAACAAATTATTACTTAAAATTTTGTTTGGAAGTAAGATGTTCGAAGATGAGAGTTCGATAGATTTGGATATTGCCTGAGGAATTCTTTTTAAAGTAATGCCTGGCATGTATTTGACAGCTTGCCATTAAATGTCTGCTTTCAAATCATCTGCTGGTGGCATGGATTTTCAGATCATATTGTAACAATGCAAGTGCCTGGAACCCTAACCCTCATGATGCAAAGATTCAAAAATAGTACCAGTGCTATTTATACTACCTATTTGGCTATGCATGAAATTATACTGAATAAAAGGCTTGTGTAGAAATCTTTTTCACATTTTCATAGCAAATAATGAGCATACATTAAGAATAAATTACATGTATCTGAACTTAATGGGTGAGGTGTCCCAGGTTTCTGCAAATGAATACTAATGGAAGGAAGCTGTAATATATATTGAACATTTAATTAACTTTTGGGGCAAGACTGTCAGTGCATGACACAGTGGCAGCACGTGTAACAAAAGCAAACAAACAAATAACCCCCCAACTTGTATTTACAAGTACCGTTCCAGAATGGGAAACAAGAGACCTTTTAGCAGCAATTTTTCTGCAGAATAACCTCTATGCTGCAGTGGCTGGTATGTACATACGGAAGAAATCCAGATGGGAGCAATCATGTTCAGCCATCAAATTAAGGAGTCCTCATTTGGCCCCTGCTTGTGTGGCTTTCTGTTTTCTGTTTTCTTTTTCACTAGCATTCAAGTGGACTATGATTGAGATGGCCATAGGTTTACTGTGCTGTGTAAGGAACAAAATTGAAGTGTCTTTGATGTGTCAAATGATGGAGCCGTATGGTGCCTGATCAGGGTCTCTGTGTGTGTGCATATATACCTGTACAGCAGAGTGAACCTACATGCTGTGGCCCGAAGTTTTGTAAACCTGCACTGACTGCTGATATGTGGCTGATATTTTCACCCTGTGCAAGTTGGTATCATCTGTAAATGGAGGATAACTAGAGTTCTGTGTTTGCAGTCTCCTAAATCACTGTGAATATGTTACATTATCACATTAGGAAATGTATATAAAATACAGCTCTGGTTTGATGCATTTGAATTTCTGGAAAACCAGCCAAAATATTTGTATCTCAGTGAAAGCTGAGTGACAGCAGGAAAAAAACAGCTAGGTTATTTTCTCATTGGCTAGGCTATTTCCTCATACAAGCAGATCCTGGCAATGGCAACTACTGCAGCCTATGACAATTCAGTTAAAGAAATTTCTTTGTGTTGTGAGCAGCATATTAAGATATAGTATATATATAGTGATGCTAGTGATCCCTGTATTCTCTACTCGGATGCTATTAAACATCTTTTAGTCAGTTAATCACAAAGTAGAGAAGGTGCTGCTTATGTGTTTGTTATTCAAGAGTTTTCTTTCACAGTCCATGCGATTTTTGTCTTAACTACCATTTTTAGAGTTCATTGGTGCAGTAGTGAAATAATATCATGTGTTTTTAAGGAAATGTGAAGACGCGAGAGACAGCTCAAAGATCAGGTAGACTGATTACTCTGTATCAAAGCTGAATTAATCCCCCAATGTTTAGTTGGTGTACAGCTGGGAGCTGATCAGCTGGGGAACTGCAAACAAATGATAAATAGTATTTATTGCTAGGAGCTAAATTTCTTCTCCATGTTGAATTTTGTGAGTAGGATTGCATTTGCCATGAGTAGCTGTAGATTCCATCTTGGCTCATTTTGTTACATTTGGGAGCTTTGATTCATGATTTGGGAGAACAGCTACATTTTGTCAAGCATTTCTGAGTATACAGATTTCTGGTATGCAGTTTGACCTTTGAATGTAGGGTAAATATCCCATTAAGTATAAATGTGGTATTTGTTGTTGCTGAATACACATTTTTGCTCAAAGAGATTGTGGTCTTTTGGGCTCAAAGCACCACATTTTTTGGTTGTAATGACTCTGACTTACTGCTAATTCATTAGTAAGTCCTAAGTCTCACCCAGCCTCAGCCTGCCCCTGCTCCGTCTCCCGTAAAAGAGCTGTGGAGTTGTGGCAACAGGGAGGCACAGCAAGTCTGTGTCCTGTGTCCTCCGAGGTTCCCTGGTACTTTGAGGATTTGCAGATTTGGGGTATCTGACCCTTTACCCTGTTGAGGCTGAGGAGAGCCAAATCTAGCTTTCTGCACTTGTCCCACTTGCAAACACAAGCACCAATACGTGTACACACAATCAGACGCCACCACTCTTTCCAGTTGCTGCATAAGAACTAATTGTACCAGGGACAAATTGCTCTTAACAATCACTTTTACACCTGTATGTAATCTATCTAGCCTTCCTTCTTGCCCAAAGTGCAGTTACCTGGATTCACTTTGTGAAGTCTGGAGCTTGAACTAAATCTCAGGAAAAGTTCACATTTACTATTTACATACTCCAGATGTCGCAGGTGCTGTAGGCACTGTGGGAAGCAACGTCCTCCCCCAGAGCAGCACTTTCTACCTAGAAATTTGTGTTTGGGATTGATACAGTTGTAAGCTTGGGCAGTTACTAGTTCTCTGTTCTCCTAACTCAGAAAACAAACAAAGGTTTTACTTTCTGTGTTAATTAGAACAAGTCAGAGATGGGATAATACTCTTCAGATATTGCCTGTGGTAGGGGAAGGAGCTAGTAATTTGCTGAAACAGTGTTACTCTCACCATCAGAAACAAGCCTCTACATACCAGTATGGGAACTGGCCCTCAATATTTTCCCATTAGCATGTGAGTGTTTGAGTGAGGCAGAGAGGGACAGATTCAGCAAGAACAAAAGGGAATGTTACAGTTGAAGGACACCACAGCCTCACCACCCAAAACATGAATTACATCTTATCAAACTGGCAGAAAACCCAGCAAGTGGTAAGTCGCATCCCATTTTGTTTAGCTGGTAGGCAATAAACAGAGGCCAACCTGCTGCCTTGTATCACGCACTTTCTGCAGGATCGGTGGCTCGACTGCCTTTTTTACACACTGGCTTTTCTGCTGGTTTCATAAAATGTGATTTTAAGAGCTTGCACGACCTCCTTAATTCATCTTGCAGTGCCTGTGTGTTTCAGGGACTTTACTATGTATATGTGATTTAACTTGATCAAATACAATGAACTGTAGATGCGATGGCACTTGTGAAGTGTGTAGAAAAACAAATATTGAACAGAAACGAGAAGGTAAATCAAGAAGTCCCTGCTAAACTGATGAGTGAGTACAGAAAGAGAATAGAAACAGTAAAAGGTCGCTTAAAGTGCAAAACTTAATTTATAATATGCCACAGACGTCAAGAAAACAATGATATTTTGATGTGTAAAAATACCCATAAAATTGGAGTAGATAAGCTTATGTATTTTCGATAATCTTGTACGTGTTGCACTGGCCAACACACTGGTTGGAAGAAGATTTCTCTCTCAGCAAATCTGCAATTATTGGCTGTGTGCAGAAATCAGTGCCAGTCCCCAGGAGAGACTGGACCTGCCAGGCTGTGTGTGCTGCTGGAAATGGTGAGGTCTGGAGCCCAAATGACCAAAATAAGCCCAGGGTTGCATTGGGGCCACCCCCTTTATCTTCCCTGTGAATTAAATCAAGTTTTGCTGCTAGGTTCAGTTGGGTCAAGGCTGGGTTTTTCTCTTTTAAAAATAAATATTTTCCACCTACAGGTATGCCAGATACCAGCTTACAAATGTTTCCAGTCAGAAAAAACACAGGATAGATTAGGAGAGAAAGTGTAACAGTGCCAAGGGAGGAAAAAAAATGAAATAATTCAGTTCTTTCTGTGTTTCAAAAGCTGGGTTTTTTTCTAATTTAACTCAGTTTTACTATGATTAGGTGCTTTTGGTATTCTCCCTCACTGTGAATGTAGAATTCAGTAATTTTTCTCTTTCATACAAAAAGCATCCGTTAAGATGAATTTCAGTGTGGCTCTGTAACATGACTTGGGACTGTCATGGGGGATCCCTAATGGTATTCATGTCATCAAGCATTTTTTTTACAAAATATTTGCCTAAAACAGTTATGTCAGAAAGATTAAGAAAACTTCTTATGATTACAGCTGAAATATAAAACCAAACCAAATAGTATCAAATCCAGAAAATATTTACCTTGGTGTATTGAATCATTTGACATAATATAATTACACTGTGTGTTTGTTTCCCATAATCATATCCTGATAAGAAAACTAAATGTGAACTAAAAGAAATATAGACAGACTAATATGTATCATTTCAGTTAGACTCTTATGGAGATTTTGGGGGTTTTGCTGTTACTGTTGAGTCTTATTCTACTGTGTGAAGTTTTGGCTTAAAATGACTGGAAATGATAAAATTGGCCAGGTTTCATTTTTCATGTTTGAAGGTTATTTTCAGCTGCACTAATAAAATGTTGTAGCCACTAGGAGCTATGCTGTGGTGTAATGAACAGTCTCAGGAAATAAATGTCTAATTTCAGATGTAGATAGTGGTGGAAATCTGGCTAAATGAAAGCTTTTCCAAGCAGAACCGTTGGGAGGAAACCATTGCTTTCGCTGACAAGGTCCTGTCCGTGGAACAGAGATTTTCATAGTGCACTACTTGTGCCACCGACAGCCACTTATAAATCATGGAAATAATGATTGATGGGGCACCATCAAAACAGGCTCCACAAGCTTGTATTTATAAGCAGCAGCCCAGAAAGGCGGGTGCAGCCCAGCAGGGAGCAGAGCAGCAGCAGAAAAAGGATGGCTTTGTGCTCCTAGCAAAAGGTGCTCCCATGGTCCCCAAGACCCTACCCTTTCCTATGGCTCATGCACCCCCCAGCTCCCCTGGGGAGTCTTCTGCAGTTTGAGGTACTCACCCTGCATCCACACACACCACAGATCCTGCCACATGTGCTGTTCTGTATGTTTCTGATTCAGTCATTTAACACATTAGTTTTAAACAGAGTTGTGCACATCCAACTCAAATGTTCTGGAAGAAGCTTTATTCTCCATTTCAATATTGAAAATCCAGGGTAATGTCAGGATTACAATCTGTAACCAATGAAGATGGGATTCTCAGAAGTGCTTGGTATCAGTTTCTCCATAACTATGGAAATCATACACATTTAATGTCTTTAAGTAAACGGTGGGTGTAAACTTAAGATAAATCTGAACACATTTGAGAATCCCAGACATGTTCTGGGAGACACCATGTTCACTCTTATACCTAAGGTTAGGCTCAGAAGTAACTATTTAGAAAATTAAACAAAATGGCTTGACTTTTCCAAGGCATTACAAACCTAAGGTATCTGCTCACTGTAGGTTTGTGAACCAGAGGTTTCCAGAGGTTGTGAACCCCTGGAAAAGCAGAGGTATATAAAAGCAGAACCCTAAATTTAGGCAAGTGAGTTGGAAGAATATTGTTTCAGAACTGTGCAATAAAATGGAATAACTTTTGTTCCAGTAATCTCAGACTAATGGCAGCTTTGGTACATACCAGACAATCTTTGAAAGATATGGGAATAAAATAATGGAAAATAAATTTGGCCTGTAGGTTAAATTCTGCACACTAAATGAAACTGGACAGACTATCATTCAAGAAAATGGTGCAGAAAAGAAGGAGTTTCTTCTTGTTGAATTAACAGAGGGTATATCTTGAAGATTTTCTTTCACAGATTGAGACTAATTTGCAGGTTATCAGATGGTGATATCTGAGTCTTTCTGCAGAACATGGCCCTTCTGCACCACTTTTTTAACATATCAAGTTGCGACTGGACACCTCATGAAATGGCAAAGAGCTTGCAAGATACTGTGTGGTGTAGCCAAGTTTTTCAGTCATGTAGAAAGTTATTCCTAGATTCAAAATGTTAATCTGTAGTGTTTGACATCTGTCACAGGGTATCAGATTTGGAACCCTCTTCATAAAAGGCACTCAAATCCTTAACAAGCTACCCTTGTTTTGACAAATGTGCTGCTTCTACCTGCTACTATTTCTGTGTGAAGAGGAAGGTGACAAAATGCTTCAAGCTAGATGACAAAAATATCTTTCCTACTGTTTGGTAACCTCCATGCACCTGGTCTCCATGGTGCTGTAGGATGGGGAGGCCAAGAGGCAGGCAGCTTTAGTTATCAGTCTCTTCAGCATGCCTCCCTGTGTGGAGGTGGGGCAAGCAGAGGTTAAGCAGCAAAATTTCTGCTGTTAGACCAACAGCATCTCCTCTAACGTTACCGTGTGTTCGGGTACTGTGGAAGAAAAATAAGGAAAAAAACAACCAGCAAAACTCTAGAGGTCTTGCTGTTCACTTGCAAAGATGAGGAAACAATCCACATTTCATTTTGCACAACTTCCATAAGAAAGTCTTATGACTTAGAAAAATTCCTTTGTTTTTCACCCCTGTTTGTAGATTAACTGGAGGAAGTAGAACAGATGGGGTTCCTGTGCTTTTTCCTCCTTTGGCATGTATACATTGTGTGTGCACTCCTGCATCACACACCATGGCCACAGACCCTTTCCCCTCTCCTCCTCTCCCCTGTCCCAGGGTCCAGAACAGTATTTTGGGAGCAGCTGGAGCACATCGTGAAGTCAGGGGACACCTTGGAGGAACTTACCTGTACCCGGTTCAGGTTATAATGATAGCAGTTGCTTAAAACGGAGCTGTCACCTTGCCATAAGCCACACTCCTCTGCTTCTGTGCAGTGCTACAGGAGCTCACATGAAGGTAAGCCTTGCAGGTGGTCTTCTCCAACAGGCAGAAACCCCAACATGGTCTGGGGGCTGGAGCCAGTCCTGGGCCTAGCTCTGCGGTGCTCAGCAGCTGCCTTGATCAGTGGCCACTCTCATGAGCAAGGTGATGCCAGTCAACCTGGCCATGATGGCATTTGTCTCCTCTCAGTCCACTTTTCCATTAAAAGTTTGTACTTTGTTTTTCCTCTAAGATTTTTTTTTTTTTTTTAAGGGCCTAATAGCCTGTTGTCTATCTAAAATGAAAAGCCTAATATTTACCATTTGGGGGGAAACATCTAGGGCATATGTGGAAGTCATTATTCTCCAGAGGCACTGGTGGCAGCGGCTGGTGATGAGTCCCCTGCTCTGCTGCGCTGAGGGGTAGACTCGGGCATGGCAGATGCTGCTGCAGAAATGTCTTCCCGGCACAGCAGCCATCTGCATGATCCTTCATCATACTTTTCCAAACTGCTCGGAAGAAAGACGTCATTGTGGGTTGAGTGAAATGTGTTACATATTTTCTTCCCAAGACAATTAATTTAAATTTGGGACACTTTTATTAAAGTCCAGGATGGATACATTCTTCAATGTTATTAGAAAAAAGTCTAATGAGCTTTAAAACAGCACTGTTTTGCTTTAGGTCGTCGTTCGTTATTTTTCAAATAAGAAGGAGATTGTTTTTGTCATTCACTGAAAACACAAGAAGCCACCAGCAGATGTAAAACAGGTCTGCTGTCAGCCCGTCTTTGTAACCTGACTCCTGGGTAAATGCCTAAAGCTGTCTGATTTTCTTCACTCCAAAGGGGTTAAGGAGCTGGTGAGAAATATGCAGACAGATACTGACAGGTGTCTCGGCACTATCACCAGCACAGAATTGTAGGTGCTGAGTGAAGTGGACCTGAAGAAGGACATAGCCCCAGCAAAGAGCATCCCCATTGCAGCCATACTGCATGCCATAGCCTTCACTCTCTGAACAAGAACTCAGCCTGTGCAGCAACCCTAAAGTTCAGATTGGTTGTGATACACAACATCCTATCTGCCAGCAGATTTACCACAATTGCAATTGCAACGTGTTGTAATCACTACAAGTTAAAATGTATTTTGGTTTGCACTCTCATTCTGCCTTTATTCATATTTGCACAACTCCCAGATACCACAGGGGTACCTGAGGGAAGAATGCAGCATGGGTTAATGAACAGATATTTTTACGGTAGGGCAGGATGCATCAATAGATAATACAGCTCTCCCAGTGCTAGCCACTGTTTTACTTCCCTAATCTGGTCAGTAGCTTGGGAAGTCAACTGTGACATTTATAATTCAGTAGAGTCTATGCTCCTGTCTGCTGAGCTACTGCATCAGCCAGATTGAACCTGCATTTTTTTTTTTTTCTTAGTAAGTCAGCTCTCTTTATTCTGTAAGCTGCATGTACAATATGAAGAACTCCCAACCGGAGCTGTTTTCTTTATTACATGGGTTGTGCTACAAAGTTATTCCTGTTTTTTTTTTCAAATTAGACAGAAGGATTGTATGGCCTTTTAAAGAAAAGTAGAATAAACACCATTCTGTTTTGTGTGGGTGAATTTCTGTGGAAGTCAGATGACTTTGCATTGGGCCACATTTGGCAGTGTGTCAATGTCTGTGTGAGGAAATTGGCATATATTACCTTTCTATTCATTGGATCACATTTATATAAGGAAAAAGCAAGTCCAAAATCCTTAAAAATGTCAGGCCAGTAGACAGACTGAGGTCATAGAGGTGGTTTAGTTTAATTTAGAGAAGATTCTGTTACAAACTCATATCCAGTTTGGGTTGACATAATATTGTTGTATGTTTGCACCATATGCTTATAATTTTAAGCAGCCTGGGGGAAAACAAACAAAAACTATGCCTCCTGCTAGAGGGACCTATTGGCAATATAATGCTGGGCAGAAGATTCAGATGGTGAATTGCATCTCTCAGAATATCAATCAAACCTTGTCAGCAAAAACTGAGTAAACAATGCTTTTATTAACCTGAATTTAGTCACTGATAGTGTGTTAGTTCCTTAGAAAGAAGAATTCATTTGAGAAACAGGACAACAGAAAAATTACATTCTTTTTTTCTCAAATAGCTCACTTTCTTCACTTTCTTACCACACTTTACACTTCTAGTAAGGGGTTAGGTTTTGTTTTTGTTTTTGTTTTTTTAATGTATCATTGTATGCGTAGTCCATAATGGGGAACTTATTTTAATTTAAAAACCAATACGGTATCTCTTGCCTGCCCAAGGAGATCAGAGGAAATAATTTGTATCAGTATTTAGTAATGGAAATATAATGACAAAAAGAGTTCTTAATTCCTAGTGTTGTAATATGGTTGATGAGAAAAGTAATGTTTTTGCCCTGACATCTGCCTCTCCTTCCACAGTACAACGTCATTGTTTCCATTGCAAAAGATTATCTGAGAACACAGAATGACCAAAATGTGAGGGTTTTTTTTTATTCCCATTTTCATACAGCTTTTAAAGCCATAAAGAAGAAGGGATAGGAAATGTGATTCTTTAATTATCAGGCTATTTCTTGCAGAAAACACCACCTCCGGGCTAATGCCTGTCCCCCCCCACCCCAGTCACTGGAATTAATTTTCTTCAGGGGATGATGACTTTTGGGTGGAAAAAGGAAAAATACCCCACCCTTTTCATCACCAAACTGTAAACTTTCATGTGAAAGTGCTCAGTTTAGAAATTACTGTCCTGAGAAATACCAAGCTGTTTTTCAGCTGTGCCACCTCTGTATTCTTATCTGCAGGTGAGACTCTCAGCCAACCCATCTTATCCCATGTGTCACTGGCTCTCACTTGTGGAGCTGCTGTGGCTGGTCCTTATAGAATTCATTGTGCTAGCCCACACCAGAGTCACCAGGCAGCTAAACTACATCTTTTTATTACAGTAAAGCAGCATTTCCAATATGAAACTTCTGTGGTTTTATTTGGATATCTTTAATGAAAAACATGCCTGGTTGGAATACTCATACCTATAATTTTCCATGAGATCAGAATGATGAGAATAAATTGCATTGATCTACAGAACCCATTCTTGTGAAGCTGGTGCAAAGCTTTCAAGCACACTCTTTGCATCCCTGCCTACTCAAAAAAGCAGAAGAACTTTTGGACATTTTGGGTTTTTTTAATTACATGTAGATCTTATCTTGCTACAGAGGTGGTGATGGAAAAAGCTTCTTTGTTCACTAGACAGGTTACTGATGAATGTTTTCTGGAAGTGGGAAAACAGAGCTTCAGTGCAATGGGTGTGATGGGATCTGACACTGCGGGAACAGAGGAAACCTTCTTGCAGGAGGGTTTCCACTGAAATCAGATTACATTTTCAGTCAGAGAGCGCAGTTTTGCCACCAACTACTCAGCATCCCACTTTAACATTATTCACATCGCATTAGCATCTAGAAACCATGTCTGTAAAAATACACAGAATTGGGCTTTAGGTAGGAAAGCACCAAGCTCCAAGGCAGGTGCTTAAATGCTTTGCAGAACTGAGTCCATGCAGGGAAACCCGTATATGTGTGTGTGTATATATATATATGGGTTATACATATATATATTTAGAGCTTGAAGCTTTGTCTGGCTTGTACTTTGCACTAAACACTAATTAACTACAATTACTTACACCTATATTTAGGAAACACATACAAATATGAGCCATAGAAAATTAGATGGTCTGCCCTCTTGACAGACTGTTTCAAATAATATTAGCTGCTCATATTAATGGAAATCAAATGTAATAATTAGTGATTCAGAGAAAATTGTGGGAAAAATCAGAGTTACTCAGAGCATTAGTAGGGAAAGAATAAAGCTCTAAGATGGGCAAATTACATTTGATGAATACCACAGGTGCAACACTTTTCAATACACCTTTGCTGGGCTAATAGCAATAAATGAGGCTCTGAGCTCAGTGAGGGGTGCCAGGCACTTTTCTAATAACAGTAATTCCAAAATAGTAGGTGAGTATGAGCTTAGAAATGAAAAAGGGAAATCAAAATACTGTCTCAGACTTGTTGAAAGCAGCTTTTAACTTCTTTTAATTTCTAACAAAAAAAACCCCAACCCTGAATTATACAACTTTTTGCTGTATAACTTTTACCATTCCAGAAATGTCATTAAATATATTACAAAACAAGCTTTAGAGGACTGGGGACTTTGAATCAAACTTGACAGAGGATTTCAGGGTAATAAATCACTGAGGAAGGCCAGAAGTATGTGGGTAGATAAAGATCCTGCAGACCCTTAGTGAGGAGAGGACAGATTTTGATGGCTGTTGTGTCTTATCTTTCTCCTCAAACCTCTCTATTTTCTCAACTTCCCTTTCATATGAGCCAGCAGGAGAAGTGAGCTTTGGGGCAGGCTGGAAGGAAGGGGAGGATCACAGAGGTAGCACCCCTGTGAGTAGCAAAGGGGATTAAGAGCTTCAGTAGCACTTGGTGGTCATCAGCAATGATTTGGCTCTTGGGAATACTTCCACTAAACTAGTTATGACAGGTGCTATCTATTTACTTGGCTTTAACAGAAACTTTTGAAGGACTGGCTACTGCATATGGGGGGATTTACAGCAGGTTTTTGCAATTTAAACATTTCTAGCTGAAATATTTATGTTGTGCCATTGTACTACAAGTAATTTATAGGGAGCTGTTGCAAAGGTGATAAAGAGATGTGGAGGACAGCGACATGTTTCACCTAGCAATATGGTAAATAACTCGGCTGCGTTTGGATACTATGAATGGCCACATTTCTTCTTTAGATATCTAGTTATTTAAATTGTTGAGCATAAACTACCTATTCTGCTAGTGAAGATAAACTTTCCTCTAGCTGAAAATAGCTGGTTGGTATTGTCATATATTTGAAACAGAAAAAGGGATGAAAAGCTGGGGATTGATGCAGTGGGAAGTTGTGGCTGTTGCTGCACTTCAGCAGCAGGTGCAGTGCAGGGCTGCCCAGACTGACTGTGACAAGACAAGAGCTGTTATTCCAATCATCTACTCTGACTTTCTACTCCAGGCTTCTGAGTTTCATGTGATTGTTCTTTCAGCAAGCCCATGACTTCCTACAGGGCTGAAGCATTGCTCTGGATCCAGACTTGAGTCTCACCCAGGATTACTTGTTTCCCCTTATGCTGCTCACTTGGGGAATGCTGCTGCTCCCAGTTTGTGCCAGCTGGGGTAATGGGGTTTCTCTTGCATGGGTAGTTGCCTACAGGATCTGTGCATGTAACCCCTATTTACTTTACAGACTTTCCTTTTGTTGAGTATGGTCTCCTCTCTCTGACTGCTCTTAGATGAAGTAGTGAAGGATTTTTTAAAATGTATTGTTATTGTCCTTGTCAAAATGAACTTGTTCAGGAAAGTAACTACACCATATTCAGAAGACACTTTTTCAATGTTTTGTTTCTCTAACTGTTTGAAAGCAATGATTTACACAGCTATAGTGGAATGGCAAATGTAGATAAGGAAACCAGCCTGCTTGCCATCTGCATTTAACTGTACTATAAATGCCAGCTAATGTAAATGTTGACAATTTGTTCGATCTTTAATACTTGTCTAAACAATAACCAAAAAAAGTCAGATGGAACTTCATTGAAACTACTTTTCAAGTTAAAATAAAGTAGTTCATCTCACAGTTCACCTCTTGCACAGAGGGACTTTCCTTCAACAACCTGGCTGTCTTCCAGGTTATGGTTCTGAATCCTTTGCAAGTACACTGGGATGAAGAAGAGAGGTGGTTGTGAAGGACTGACAGCAGATGCCAAGTGCGGAAATCTCACAGCTGGAAGGTTTTGGCAAATGTTCCTCAACTTGTCCCTCTTTGCTGTCTCCTGGGATACAACATGCCTTCTGCAAATACATGTCTGATGCTGGGAGGAGAATGAATGTGCTGCTCCAGAGCTGATCTTTCTGGTAGGAGGTGATAGTCTTTCTGGCTAACTCTCTGCAAGAACTTCACTCGTAGCCTTCTCCCAGTGCTTTTCCCTACAGAGAGCACTGCTGATTCAGTGCCTTGAGAATGATGCAGGATATCTGGCTTTGGGCTGCTGCACACTCCCTCAAAAATGTCCATATTGGGCATAACAGAAGTGCCTCCATAGTTCAACACTTCCTGGTCAATTCAGCAGGTGCTGCCACAAATCGGAGTTGCCATTCCCCAAAGGCACAGGCTTACAAAACGAGCTGAGAGTGGTCTGTCTCTGCAGCAGTGTGTCTGCTGCTATGTGTGTTGCCACTTTGGTCAACCAGGTAACTTTGGAAAACAACAAATGAGAAATCTGGATATTGTCCTCTGCACTCTCAAAGACATTTTCTGTGTAATCTGGAAACTCTGGGCATATGGCTTTGTCTCCGATACAGAGGAGGGACAGGTGATTGAGATTATTAGAAAGAAAAGTGAGTGTATTGAATGAATTTGCTTAGCCTGTATAAGTACATTGTCACAGCTAAGTTTCATTTCCATGTTTTTAGCCCTGGTTACATATTTGAGCATGAAACTATTAATCTCAGCTGGAAAATCCTCTACTTAAAAACACACTCTCTCCCAATCTGAACGCTGAAGTAGAGCATCAGCGACGAGTATCTCCCATGCCTGCTGTAATCGTGTCTATTTAAAACCTACATGCTAAAATTAAGAGATCAAACTCAGCCTGTGCAACAACCAGCAGGTAATAAGCTCATAGCACAGAGCAAGCAGGTAGGCACCTTATTTTCTGTTAAATGCTGACAGTTGCTGTGGCTCGTTCCTACCACACACGATGGAACAGACAAGTTGGCAGTATTTTATGGCATGCCCTACAGCGCTCCATCCATGCTGTCAAATGTGGCATGAAACTGAGCCTCTAGTTTCAGCTGGAAGAAGAAAACCAGCAGATATTCCTAAAAGAGGGGTTTATTTATTCTTTGTTCTTGTCCTTTGAAGGACTGTGGTCACCCCTGACAACTGAGTCTGTACACTGCATATGCTGTAGAAATGGTTTTCAGCTTATTAACTACAAAAACATCAGAACATATAGTTGAATTTACTGGTTTAGAGATCTGGTTTTAATTACAACCTAAGTGCATTACAGAAGCGAATGCAGACTGATGTTGCAGAAGGAGGCTGCAATGGCAGACTGAGACAGTTCAACCCCCTTGCTTGGTAGCTGTTTGATGGGAGGTAACTCCAGGGACAGCTTTGGTTTGTCACCAGCATGTGCTGTGTTGCTGCTGATACTCAGCGAGGTGGGCTCTGGTGGTGTGGTGCAGAGCTGGGTGCTACTTATGGGTGCCAGTGAGCAGCCCCCTCCATGCACGTGCCCGGGAGAGCTCCCGAACTCCCCAGTGCTCACCTGCTCACTGCAGGATAAAAAGCAAATTCAATTGTTTTATCCAGAGTCTGGGGAGAGGATGTGTGAGATCAAAGTCAAAAACATCACCTTGAAGTTGTGCTTTCCTTGAAGATTTCCCTCACTTGCAGCTGAAGTTACTCCCTTCTTAGACCTGTGAGGAGTCTCAGAAATGGGGCGCGACATCTGCCTGCATGATATTGAGAAGACTGAACCTGCTAAAAACATGCGGGTGCTCTTGGGGCATAGGGAAAACTTTCCTCGCTCAGGGTTGCTGTCAGAAGAAACTTGACAGGTCTTTCTGAGAGGTGTGCTCACCCTGGGGACCCCGGCCACCAAAGCTCCCCTGTGCCACCTGCCCTCAGCTGCTCTCTGGCCACGTGAGGATGGGGAGCAGTCAGGTCATGCACAGCTTTCATCTGCTGTCCCCTATGGTGTGAGCTGCCATCACTGCTCAATGGCTGGTTTTGAGAACAGTGACATTTCATGAAAAAGGCAGCAGATTTGGGCATTTGCTTTACTTACTTAGACATGACAAAATAATTAAAATCACAACCTTGCATGTAATCTCCGAGGATGTTAAAAATCCAGTACAGTACAGTAAGTTAGATTTTGCAAGAGATGAATCTACAAAAAATACAAGTGCACAAAAAATGAACAGTGAATTTCTATAGAATATTTTTAGCAGGCACTAGGTATCATGCCCATGTGTCTATTTTCTTACTTTGTTCAGTAACTAATCTGTCCTGGAGACAGCATGTATAACGTGGCTTCCTATTGCCTCAACACATTAATGAGATTTATTTTTTGCAAAACTTGGCTGCAAAAGATTAAAACACTAATGACTGTGATTTGCATGCTGCTTTTTTGAAGTTTGTATTTGATACTGCACCTTGACACCAAAGCAAAAATTGTCGATGTTGTGCATTAATAAATGTTTCATGTATTTGTATGAAAGAAATCTGTAAGTTAAGAGTATTGCAAAAGGTTTACTTATGAGAATATGCTTTTTAATTACAATAAGCCAGTGTTTCATGATAGGATGACGAGGGGGGAGCATTTTCATGAGTCCTACCAGTTAGGAGTGTCTTTCTTCTACATTGTCATGAGAAAAATGACATTACTTTTTCTCTTTTAGATAACACATACACAAAAAAGCGTTTCATAATAATACCATACTAAGTCCATGAAAAACAGTTGTGATACATTACCAATTATTTTTGAAGGGAATCTTGGAGAAATGTTCTGAATATAATCCTTTTCTGCTTTTCTATACTACCTATATTTTGTTAAATAACACAATTATCTTGGTTTAAAGATAAAACTCTCCTTTTCTGCCACACAACATATGCACACAGGTAGATTCACCTTTTCCATGGATAATTGAAGGCTTTTTAATCTAGCAAACAGCACAAAATAAGCCAATGCCTGGAAGCTGTGGCTAGTGAAATTCAAACTTCAAATAACTATTTTTAGCACTTTTAAAGAACAAAGATAAGTACTGGTGCAGCTTCCTCAGAGAAGTGCTAGATTTTCCATTGAAGATATGCTCCTAATACAAAGAAATGTAATTACAAGTGTTGGACTTTATGTAGGAATTACAGAGGAACTGAGAGATTCTTTATTATTACAGTGTTATACCTAATGCATAAGGTCATGCAAACAGAGCAAGTGACAAATTATTGTGGCTACTTCTTTTGCATTCAAATCTATTAATTTATTCTGAGTACTCAAAACAACACAAAATCCCTGTGTTCTTTGGTTCTGCTCTGCATTCTTTTTTTTTTTTT
>VZTL01015840.1:34138-62631 GCA_013400535.1 Scopus umbretta
TTTTTTTTTTTTTCTGAGCTCAAAAAAAAAAGCTGTTACTTGGGATTTTTAAATTTTCCAGGATGCAGCGGATTATATGCAGAGCAATAGTCAGCTTAGGGAGTATTGTAAGGCACCTGTTCTTCAGTAGTCAGTGGGTCTTCTCTTTGGTTTACTACTTAATGCTCCTGTTTTATATTCCATAAGAATAGGTCTACTCAAACTTGAAGAACAGCTAGCTGTTTTTCTTCAGTCTAAATGCCATTCTCTAGTGTGAGTCTCGTAGCAGTCTGAATGTCCCTGACTTGTTGCATTAGGAGTGCCCAAGCATGAGCAGCAAGGCAAGGGAGCTGGTGGTGGCTACTTTGAGCTTGGAAAATAAATACACAGCACAACAAACAAGTGCTAGTTGAGCAACTGGGAAATTTAATGCCTGGTTTGACATCATTCAGTTCATTAAACATCTCCGTGACTAATGGTGTGTGTGAGATGGTAAATGGTATGTATGCCTTTTAAATTTTTTTTTATCAGAAATGGACAATTTTATCAAGTGCATTATAACAAGAAACAATATGAGTCACTAATAAATAACCCCTAAATATAAGCAAGGAATAAAGGATGCAGTAATAACTTAACAGATAAACTGGCATAACACGACTGTAGCATTTGTTGTTTTCATTACATATTGAATTTGGTTAGTCTTGTGTGATTGCAGAGAATAAGTAGTTGCTCTTGAAAAGTTGAAGGATTCTTAAATATTGCCTCGTTGAGAGATGAAATATACAGGTACAGGTACAAAAGCTAAGGTTGAATGTTCTGCAGTTGAATCTTTTCTCTACCATAAATAATTGCCCTACCTAGGACTGTTGTTGTCTCCAGGCCTGAATTATGCCTGGGATCTACTGCGTCTGCTGAGGATGGGGGAAGTTCGCACTGCTTGGTTTGTCCTGGTCCCAGGCTGTGCCACCCTGTGCTGCCTGCAGGATTTCTCCTCCTTCTCCTGCATTTCTGTGCTGGCTGCCCCTGCGTCCTTCCCTGAGCTCCCACGCGAGCTGCTATGGGGGCATGGAGACACCGGTCACAGCTGGTGGCCAAGCTGTTGAGCAAAAGCGTGTGGGGGACTTTTGTGCACGCACCTAGGAGTTTCACACCAATTTTTTCTAAGGAAAAATACTTCAATTTTTTCTGGGGAAAAAAAGAACTTAAGAACTTTTTTTTTTTTTTCCCAGCAGAAAACTTTAAAGGGACACATAAGATAAAGGTGGGAAAAAACCTCTAAAAACCAAACTTTGTGACCAGTTCTAATGAATGGTCTATTAGAATGGTCTATTCATTATTTTTTCACAAGGGCTACTTACATGTTTTAAGAAATTTCAATAGGTCTTTCAATAGATCAGGTTTTGGCTATGTGTGATTCCTTTTTATGCCATTATAGTCCTTCCTTGTATTATTTTATAGAATATAGATCACCAATAGATCACTGTATCATCAGTGCCTGGGATTTCATGTGTGTAGAAATGTCAGATTCATAAAATGCCGTGCTAAACCTGAATTCATAAATCAGTCACAAAGTTGTTTCATTAAGCTCACAGTGTTAAAGAAGGGCAAAAGCTTTAGAGGATCCATAAATAATGTAAAACAAATTGGAAAATATTTGTATGAAAGGCAATTAAAAGTCACCAGTATTTCTTCACAACAGTCCAAACAGATTTGTAGAAAGCTGAGAAGTCCATAATTTCTTTTTATTTTTTAAAACCTCATCTAGGAAGCATCTAGTTCTGTTTGTGAGCAGCACTCTTCATTTTCCAGACAGAGTAGCCTGGGATACTTGTTGGCAGGACTGAAAGAGGAGTTCAAGGAGAAAGTAGTGCAGTGTTATCTAGATGGCCATGGCTGCTGAAGTAAAAATATTTCATTCTCCATTCATACCACCTGTAGAGCGAATGATGCTACCAAGCTATATACAGCTTTGTGTAGCTCCCCAGCACTGAGACAGAGAATCATGAACAGAGACATCTATGTGCTTGAGGATCTGCCACCTTGCGTGAGCTGTAGCCTATCCTCTGGGAACATCCCAGGTTACCGTTTTCTTTTTGCCAATTCCTGTTGCATCTGTGGGAGCAGCAGGACCTCGCTGGTGCTGGTCTCTGTGTGAGCATGTGGGGCTGCAGATAAGGTGTAGCTGCTTTGTGATACCAGATGTTTAAGCTGCTTTTCTTAGCTGTGCTGGGGGCTTTCCCCTTCCTAGTATCCTCAAGGCATTTGGATGAGTACCAATACCTCCTTGTAAGCTGTATCCCAGGCAAAGCTGTCTCAAGAGCCGCACTAGATCTTGAAAACTGTTCCCATGCTGAACCAGTGGAGACTGCTCAGGAGCTGCTGCCCTCAGGCTGGAGATCGCATTACTGGACAGAGAAAGTACAAATACAGCCCTGTGCCTGCAGCGCCTGGTCAGCTGCTCTCCATGCTGCTTCCATCCTGCTCTGGGTGACCATCGGAATTTGGCTCTGTAAAGGTCGCCTTCTATACATCATATTTAATTTAGAGTAATGCATTATGATGATTTTTGCAGCTGTTGATGTATGGGTAAAGCCTGATAATGTAAATTTGTAGTTAAAATGATGCAAGTTATTCACACTGAAGGATGTACCACATGCCACAGTCCTGCCCTAGGAAGAGACAGACTCACTGACCTATTGCTCTGGGTCTCTTACATCTGAGTTATATGTTCAGTTTTCTTGCATGTAGGGGGTTAGGTTAGGGTCAGATTATCGTCTGGGCCATATCATCTACCTTCAGTGGCACAAAAGCAGGCCCAAGAAATTTCTTCCTGATACTGTTATTCTATATTTTAAGGCATTCCACTGTAAGCAGCTCTGAATGTAGCAGTGATCCTTTTACTGCTTTCAAAATGAAAGATCTCTCAAGCCATACGTTGTGGGTTGTTTTTTTTTTTAAAAAAAAAAAAAAGTACCAAGCTGAAATGAAATTCCCTAAGCACAGACAGTGTCTCCTGTGCTCCTTTGCACTATTTTCCATTTTGGGCACAAAATAAAAAGTGTATCTTGGCTGTGTATAATTAATGTCATGGAGCTGTGATCCTGGCATGACATGAGCTGTATCACTGAGAGCAGAAGGTAAGAAGAAATCATGATTGCTCAGCAATTTACACGGGAGGATGAAGGGGAAAGGCATTTTAAATTAATGGTTCTAAGGCCTTGATGTTGCCCTGCCACATTTCATAAATCTTTTCTGAGCAATATCTCCTGTGAAAGGGGACTTCACCGTCGCTTAGGGAATACCAAACAGGTACTTTTTTTCAGGAGGAAACTGTTTTTACATTTTGCTTCAAAATGCACCCCGTGGAAGAAAATAGCATTTCAGCTTATAGAATAGCACTAAATGTCTACTGACTGCAAAGAAGAGTCCTTCTTCTGAAAGCCATTTGGCTTCAAAACAACACCTGTCCCCTTTGATAAAAGGCTGAGCTCTCCCCATCGTGCTTGAGTGCTGCAGCGGAGGGCTGTCTGAAGGCTGGTCCCACACCAGCAAGATAGAAATACCCCTTGCCATCCCACAGCCCAGCTGCAGGCTCAGACCCCAGCACTCTCTGACCTTGAGCACAGAGGTGGCTCTGCCTTTCTAGAGAGCTCTGCAGCCCTGTGTGCCCTGTAAGATTATTAATTACTTCTTGCAAGCACCGTGGCACATTTCAACAAAACAACTGGGGAGCAGGTCTGGGTACTTCTAAAGCTTTGGGAACATAGCAGAGTTGGGAAATCCCAATGCACATGGTATTTGCAGTACTGACCTAGCATTTGGAGCATTTCAGCAGCAGCACTGTTTGGCCGTGGGCAGTGTTTCTCCCTGACACTCGCCCCCTCACAAGGCTTTCAGCGTCTTTTGGCAGAGCTAGCAACACGTGTCTTACAGCATCTGTCGTAAGTAGCGGGTAGGTAACCTCACATGTTATACGTGTTCCTCTCAAAGCCTTCAGTGATGGAGCAGATCAATCTTCATGTCACCTGATTGCATTAATTGGCATTTATAACACGGTAGTTAGAACATAGTGAGAGAAGGATAGATGACCTGCCTTAATATATTCATTAGCTGTTTATGTTCCTTATAGTACTGCTTCCAATGCACAAAAAGCTTTTACCTCACGTTGCCTGCTCTTGGGTACTAAAAACACTTGAGCGATAGCACAAGTGACTCCCTTATGACAGTTATTTCCCAAAAACAATTCCTTATGCCTCCCTCATGACTGTCATTTGCTACAAAATCATTTCCACTATGATCCGTACAGATCCCCTAATGCATTTTGTGACTAAAAGCAACCACTGCTTGGCACTGAAATCCTGAAAAGTTTGCAGAGGGAAAACAAACAGGAAAAAAATTTTACCATGTGTCCACAGGCAAAGAGAAAGTGAAGGGATTGGAAGTGGAGGGCGAACTTTCCCCTGAGTTGGCAGGGCTGGCAGCAGCTGTGCAGAGGGTCACGGTGCAAGGACCAGGTGCCTCTGTGCCCTGATGGTCACAGCCAGCCACAGCACCCACAGGCTCATATGTGGGAGGACCAAGATCATGCCCAGGGATGAGAGGGGAGGGTGTGCCAAGAGGTTTGATTAGTGCTTTCCTGATAAGCCTGCATGGAAATCACACATATCTAGTCTTGTACAGCACACTTGGAGAAGAGTACAACTCCACATGTCAGTCACTGCTGCCTCTGTCCATGCCTGGCAGCTCCATTTCACCTTTCCACCCTGCAAGCTGGGTGGCTGGTGTGGCCACCAGGCTAGCACTGCCCCAGCCAGTGTTCCCATTTTGTAGAAGTGTCATAGTAAGCCGAGATTCTCATTTTTTAATGAACAGACAAAATTTTCTAGAGCACACAGAGAAGGTGCTCAGTTCAACCTTTACATGAGCACAAATGCAGGGATCATTCAGGAAATTTCCAGTTAAGCAAAATATTGGGAAAAAAATCCCTTCTGTTTCATACAATCCTAGAGTTTATCATGTTATAGGAAGGTATCATGCTGTAGAGACAAATGTAGTCTGGTAGACATATGACAGACTCTTTTCATCCCAGCGAATTTAAAAACATGACTTAGGAAGAAAAATGGAAAGAACGGGGCTTTAGCCTAAAAAAAAGGGACATGTTAAAAGCCCATAAAAACAGCTACAGCAAAAGCTTTCATAAACAAGGCAAGGAATAATCTGGTGCCCATGTTAACAGCAGATAGACAAGAACTAATGCCCTAAAATTACACTATGACTGGGATTAAATACTAGGAAAATCCTTATAATGATAAAGATATAGTGATTTTGGAAGATGGGGAATTTGTGGGGGTCTCCATCACTGGCAGTCTTTAGTAACATATTATCAGGCTGGACTGGACTGATGTAAGTATGGCTAATCCTGCCTTGAGATGGACAGGCCATACAGCCTCTTTAGGTCCCTTCCAACTATAGCACTCCAAATGTCTTTGCAGACACAATGAAAAAATTATTAATTCTCACTATTTGATTGCAGATAAATAAAGTATTTTTTGAATAGTCACCAGTTTTGTTCAGTTAATGTTTAATGCTTTATATTTGATTGAATCTACATATTATTTAATACTTCCCATTTCTGTTCTTGTCAGACAGCTTTCAGCAATGGCTAGCAATCTTTCTGCATTTCAGCAGACTGCATAATAACAGTTTTCAGTAGAGTGATCTGTTACTTGGATAATATACTCATTACGGGTGGAAATTAGGAAGCTTATTTGAGAAATGTGAAGTGCATTAAAATAAAACGAACTCCCAAATGAGATTTGGGCTACATGTAAAAAAAAAACTTTCTTAAAAAGTCAGAATTTACAAAGATGTAGGGACTATAAAAGTTTGGAATGAGAAGCATGACTTTTACAAACATGTGATATCAGCAGGGCTAATTTCAGATGACTGATTGGGAAGGCACTTATGCCTGGAGAAAAAAAAAATGCAAAAAACCTAATGCAGGGAATCCCAGGGGACCTTTATTTTTTGCTTGAGTGCAAGGGACATTTTGAACTTATGTTGTCTCTAGTAATAACTTCAATGACAGCAGCTAAATATAAGCACTATACAAACACAATGGAATTCACCGGTGTGAGAAGGCGTTTGACTGCAGCACAGTCTCTGTAAATTGGGATTCTGATCTGCTACCAAAATAACTCTCCTCTGCGGTTAGAAGTGCTGTCCCATAATGTAAAAGTCAAATACATCTGGGGGGCCAGTCACTGCCTCTTCCAGAATCTTAACAAAAATGATCTTAGCAATAAAAGGTCTACAAGGCTGTATCATAAGATTTTAAGATCTTGCATTGAATATGTAGGCTTTTCCATCAGTGCAGAGTTAAGATTTAAAAATAACCCTTTTTTTGAAGAGTCGAAATTGAACATGATTTGGGGATAGTAAAAATGTGGAGCAAGAAACATCTTGTGGGAAATACTGTCCAAAATCATAAGCATCTAGTTGAGAAAAGGTGAATGTGCCAAGACTATCATGCAATGATGGTTTTTAACTTGTGACAGCATTTTTGCAAAGGGAAATTTTTAACAGAATAGCAATGAAGCTGCTGAAGAGGCAACATAGAAATTACTCCAGAAGTTGCTTTTGAAGGCCAAATCTGAATGAGGGTACAGACTTGGCCACTCAAATTCCAGTGCCTCCTTCCCCGCTCAGCACTGGGTTTGCTGTTTTGCATTACTCTTCTGAAGCCTCTCTGAGTCAGCTGGCGCTTCAGCTGTGTTGGCTGTATCCATTTGCAGGGGTGTTTCTGACTGTGTAAGTCTAACGAGCAGGGCTTACAAAGCCGTGTGGCTGCAGTCTGAAAGGGACCTGCCCATGCAGCTAGCTGACTTTGGAAATAAGCTCCAAAACCCCATTAGGATGTACAGCAACTGGCTTGGTACAGAAGTGAGGGCAAATATTCCTCATAGGTACTGGAATGAAATGGAGGCAGTTGTTTGAAGAAGTGTGACCTCCAGGTTTTATTCACCACCTGTGATTTCAAGAAGCTATTTTGTTTGTTGATGAACTCCAGCTTCTGTGGAAAAGACAAAGTGGATCTATTTATTTACTATAAAACATATCCATATGGGAAAATGGAATCTGACACATGCACCTTATTAGTAATTAGGAGACCTAGGGTGAGTCTTCAGATCTATCACTATGTTATCTAAGAACCTGGTAAAGGTTGATTTTTAAAAGGTTTTCTTTTACCTTCAGTAAAATGGAGACAATAATGTTCCTGTCCTCTCATTCTTAGTTGGCTTTCTTTACTGCTTCTACAGGACAAGTGTATTTCTTTACTAATTACTAGTACCAGAAGAATAGAAGTCCTCAGCACTATCACTGTGATAAAATAATTTATAAAGATAATAGATCAGATGCTTCTTAACTTGCAGAAAGTGAGTTAGTATAGTCTAACATGAAAAATAATAATGCTGAAAGGCAAGTCTGCAAAAAGAGCTGGTTGAATAATTCATACTTAAATTGAATCTGATAAATTTTGTTCCTCTTCTCCATTGACAGAAAGCCTATATACAGTTGACTGTTTTTTCAGATTTGCTCTGTTATTCTATGATTCATGTGTTCTACAGGACTCTTTTGGAGTATTGTCTGTATCATTTAACTGTGACTGGTTGCGTAAGGCACACAGTCTTATTTCTGTTTCCTGATGGCACGGTACTAATGCTAACAACCAGGACTCTAATACAAATGTTTATGGAAAACAAGCATAAAATTCACTTTCTATAAAAATTTGAGTATAAAAACTTAGTATTTCCTTTACATGAATATTGATAATATATTGTGTTATGATTTTTCCAAATGTTCATATAAAGTTAAACAAGGTCAAAGGCAGACTGTTTGAAAATGTGACTGAATATTCATGCTGTTTTATCCTGGTTTTGGAGCTCTGACACAGTTCTCAGCTGTGCAGTTGTCAACAGGATCCTCTTCTTTCTTTACCCTAATTCATGTCTTATTGGTGAATCCTGACATGGGTTTACGAATGGAAAACTCCCCCTATTATCATGGATGGTGTAAGATGCATGCTAAGGACACCCAGACCACTACAGCACTAGTTTAGATCCTTAGAGCTTATTTTAAGGAGCTGCATGAGCTCCCTGATGGCAGCCTTCCTGGCACGCATGCTCCCAATATGAGCCTGCTGGCAGGCGAGCTGGGAGGACACAATCCCACAACCTTATTCATTTTTTAAGATAGCCACTCGAATACCTGCATTGAGTCACTGGTAAGCACATTGTGTCTGAGTTCACTCTGTCTGTCAAAGTGCCAGGAAGCCCGGCTAAGCTGCTTTTAAAATGCCACCATGGAACCAGATTTTTCTAAGTCCCCAAACAGCAAAGCAATTTCAGGAATACAGCAAGATAAACAAGGAGAAAAATATGAAAGCAAAACAGTAAGTGCAGGCTGGGTATTCTCTTGAAACATCAAGTGTTAATCACAGACTGCAGCAAGGAAAGAGGAACATGGGAAAAACACTGAGTAGTGACATTTTGTAATTGCAAGTGGTACGGTGAGTACCAATAACCTTCATCATACTCAGAAACTTTAGAAGCACTGTGAGCGTTGCTTGAGAAAACAAGAAAAAACTCTCTTGTCAGAGTTCTTTTCCCTCTTGTTACTCAGCTTCTGCATGAATAGGCTGATGGTGGAGTAGAAGATGCCTTTTGTGATTACATTTTAGCTCCTGCATTGCTGGTATCATGGAGCAACATGGTCCAGCTGGTAGCTCATGGGCTGAATCTCGTGTGCAGGACTCTTTCCACAAGTCCCCCTTTTCATCAGTGCACCCAGGGACAAGCATTTCAGCTGCTTTAACAACTGCTCTCACCACTTGTGCCCTCATCCACAAACAGACAGTGCTTATAGCCTGAGCTGGTGCCTCTGTGGCTGTGTATGTGTGTGTGTGCGTGTGTGTGGTGCAGAGGACAGGGAAACTTGAAGCACACCTGTCCACCTGGCATCACAAGGGAACTGCCTCCCCTGCATGGGTCTGGCCTGTCTGACTCCCAGACTTGGGGTCCAGTCCCTCTAGATACCAAAGTTAAGAGTACATTTGTTCTTATGCAATATTTCCCTATAAAGACTTTTCTTAAAGAGAAAAAAGTTGACTCCAGGCACTTCAAAAAAACGAAATTAAGCTGGTGTTTTATTTTTTGACCTGTGTTACTGGATCAGTGGCTTTTTTGAGAGGTTGTTTGTGGAAACAGAAGGTGGAGAAGCTGACATTTGAAGGACGTCTTTTGTACACAGAAGAAATCGAGTATAAATACATTTTGGATTCATGAATTTGTATGTTTGTACTGAGATATCTTTCTGATTGAAATACAAGGACTGCAGCTATATGGACCCTGTGCTGAAATTCAAGATACACTTTCTGCTAGTGAAGAGCATGTGCTTTTTCCTGGCAAAACACCTACAGCTTTAGTATGTATAGAATTTTTCTCATATTCTACTTTTATGCTCTTGTGCAAAAGTAGCATGTATTTAAATTAGCATTCTATTTTAATGAAATAATTCCCTGTTAACAATGGTAAGGTTACCATCTCCCCTCTCTAGTTACAGAAATTCTTCCACATTCAAGCTAGGAGCTTTCCTAGTTGATATTAATACATCAATCTAATGATAACAGCCTTAGATAAATGTGCAAAACAAATGGATTTCATTCTGCTGTGCTTCACAGTCACAAGAACATTTCAGTTCACATATCTTTACGTTGCAGGTCATACAGCTCATAAACTTTCAAAATAAAGCCTGCTTATTACTAATTACATTTGCTCTCTGCAGGGCCATCAAATTTATTTTCTACTGTGACACTATTACAAATATTCCATTTTGTTGCTAGCACTGAACATCCTTATGAAGTCTTTGTCAGCTTGTTATTACAGTAACATGTGGCTTATAACAAGATGTCTTTTATATTCATTTTTAACATGTTTAAATATCAAGTTGCCTTGACTTTGCCCTATGTAATAAGCCACTGAATGTGCAGGAGAAGGTTAATGTAATAGGCAAAATAAATCAATTTCAAGTTTCAACTAATAGCCTTAATAGTTGGGCAAATCTCATCAAAGTTTTCTGTTTGAGGCTAATTTGACAGCAGGCCTAACATCAAGAAACGATTACTGGCTTAAAGAGGTTCTTGTCTTTATCTCCTATTTTAAGACACATCGAATGAAAATTAGAAGAAGCAAGAGAGAGGAAATGCTATAGTTAACATTAAACTCCTGAGCATGTGAATTAAGTTCATTTTACTTGCATAGCTGGAGAGGTCAACGAAATGCAAGAGCTAGGACCTGACCTCTTTGCATTGTGTTTTGTAATTACAGCTTATGGGAATTCATGTGATTGTTTAGAGCAAGAATACTGTTGGATATCTACGTGAGTGAGTTTCTTTGCAGTTGTTCTAATGTTTTTAACTGAAGATGTAGCTGCCAGCTTGTGTGTTCCTAGCTGGAGACTCAAAGCAAGGAACTTACCTAGAGGAAGATACAATGATACCACACTTCTGGTTCCATCAAGAAGCTTGCTAGTAGTTGATGCTTTGTCCTGATGAGCATGGTCACCTGGCAGGCTGCAGTCCATGGGTGCAAAGATGAATGAATTCAGAAAAGAACAGGATGAGTGTATAAGAGGTATTGATTTCACCCTAAGACCATGTGTCTCTTCAGACCAAGTCAGGTGAAAGTCCAGGTCCCAGTGCTAGGTGTCTTCACTTTAATGGCTTTCCAACTTAGTGTTAATTTTCTGCTAAAATGGGTTTTGGAAGCTGAATAATGCATAAACAGAAACATACACAGAGCTATTTCAGGATCCCCAAACTGGCATGCCTTCACTGAAATGATAAGCATCTAGCTGTGTCTGTGAAGATAGGCACATCAAAATGTCCTTGTGCTGTCGTAAATTCTTAACTTCAAACTAAGAGAATTCAAATATTTTATTCAAAAATTCAAAAGCCTGGCCTCAGTTTATTGACTACTTGTGTGCTGGATCATATCACTTGCCGTACTCTGTGTAAGCAGCAAACACTAGGTGAAGATTTCATAAAAGCATGTAGCAGCAGATTAGACCTTCCCTTAAATCCCAATATTTCCTGCAACATATGCATTTTCTGGCACCAATGAACGCAATAAATTTTACTTCGCATATACCAAGTATTGAAATCTACTACTTCTGGACAATGTCATGGCACATTTTTTGACTTGAAGTGTTCCATAACTGATATGATGAGCCACTGACATTCTTTGGGAGATTTTGCAAAACATTTCATTCTTACTATCATAACCTGATTTGCCTTTAGAATAGCCTTACCATCTAAGCCCAGACTATAGAGCTGCTATTTAAGACCCTAGAAAAACTTGGAGGGATACAAATGAAAAAAAGGAGTGCACCTACTGATCTTGAAAGCACAGAGAGAAGTAGCATACCAAGTAGAAGAATCAAAATGAAAATGAGAATAATACAAGACACAGATCAAAGCTGACCCGGAACCGACAATATTTTGGTGACAAGCATAATAGTGTCTCTGTTGCCGTTGATAAATATTTCTTTGCAGCAGGAGAGTGTTATTTACAGATCCCATAGGAAAAGGACAGCATCAGATACCACTTTAAGAAACTTCTTTGGCCATTTTCTCTGGCATGGGTTAAGCAGCAGATCACACTGGATGATGAACATAACACCTTTCTGGCCTTAAAATCTGCAAAAGGTCAAGAAAATGTAGTTAAAAAAGTAAAATTAAAGAAATGTGTGCGGAATGGTGTTACTACACAGTTTTAGTGATTGCTATCCAGTTCCACCATATTTCTTCAATTTAATTTTTAACGGGCTCTATTTCACCTATATAACTGTTCCTCCAGGAGCATGATTCTAACATTTAGATAATTAAAATTCTCACCACTTAACCTTACAAGTACCTAAAATGTGTAGTGGTCTGTAACCTTGTACATCTACAGGACACAATGTAGTACTGCCCTGAAAGCAGTTAGATTTGTATGGAAGTTGCATTGCCCCTGAAATAAATGTGCTGCAGGAGTTTTAGCTGGCTTCGTCAGTCCTGTCTCAAGGATTTCTGCATCATCTCTGCTACAGGTACTCATGAAATAAGATTTACCTGTCACTGATTTGGCCCTGCAAGTGCATGTGACTAAATCAGAAAATGTTTAGAAGTGAGAATATAGGTACCCTTTTTTTTTTTCTTTCAACTACTGCTGTTCTTGTGCTTGTTTATTATCAGTATTCATGACGTACATCATGAAAGCTCATTTGTAAACTCTCAGCTTTAATTCTTACCAAGTTTTCAAAAGAAGGTTTTGAGCAATGGAAACACAAAAAATATTACACCAATGAAAACTGCTTTTTCCATTCAGCATGACTCAACAGTTGAGAACCATTTAAAATATGTTTATATATTCACGTATTTTCTGGGTTTGGATAAACAGAGAAATCTGGTGGATATTTACAATAAATTTGAAAGTTCAGTAATTATTACCAGAAGTCATCATTAAGCCTCCAGATAAACAGTAGAATGTCACTTAGTTTGACAATGCAATGGAAATAATTTCTACTAATTATTCTTGTGATGAATTTGGTTCATTAGCTTTTACTCAAGGAAAAGGAAACTGAAAAATCAATATTTCAGTTCACTTTTTTTTTTTTTTCATCATCTAGGAATGCTAGTTATATATTTTGCACAGTAAGAAAGGGAACCAGAGGGCAGTCAAGGAGACTAAAAAATATTTAACTTACAACCAATAGTGATTAACAATAGACGCAGCTGTTACCATCATGCAAAGAACTGTTGATTCAGAGGAAAGTTGTCCTTTACAGTCTTTCTTTAGAGATTCATTTTTTTCCTTTTCCTTTAAACAATCATGTTGATGGCTCTTTTGGACAAATTATCTAGATTAATTTCTGTGTTGATTCAGCATCACTTATTTCTTCCTTTGCTCATATAATGTCTAACTGTAACACTTGTTTCTTCCCATTTTTGCTTATTAAGCTGGTGTTTGCTACCCGTTCAGCTTTGCATTTAGTTTTGCCTTTTTTAGTATCTTCACTCAATCCCACGATGCTGATGTGAGATCTTTCCTTTGCTGTCTGAACACAGCTAGAGAAGCCAATGAATGGTCAAAGCTTTTTAAACACAGGCATTTTAAACTGGGGAATTACTTTATTTGGAAGCATTGGTCAGCTGGGCTTTCAGCTTATGCTGCAATTCAATTAACCATGATGCCAGAGAAGATGTCAGGATTGTGGTGTGCCAGGAGTAATTCACCACCTGGTTTGCAATCTTTAGGGGATCTATAAGGCTCAATTAAAACATCTACTCAGTCCAGGGTGCATTGCATCTTAGTCACATTAATGAAAAAAATAGAATCAGTGTTGTTGAAGACTAGAACTGATCAGTAACTTTCTGATTGAATGTTTTGCCCTCTGAAGATTCTGATATGTCAGGGTGAAATGTTCCTATGATGTGTGGCACCTGGGGGAAGCTCAACTTGTTCTCCATTTGGGCACTTATCCCAATGTCTACCACGCTGGTGCTGCCCAGAACCCCACCTTTGAGGTCTGAAACTTTGACAAAGAGAACCTCAGAAGTGATTAGAGAAAGTTAAAGAATGGGATTGATCTTAAGTTGTTTTGGTTATCTAAAGAAAGACAACATCTAAGTTATGTATAGCAGTCTTTGTAGTCATTGCAGAAGATGCGTAAACCAGAGAATGGTTTCATCTGTTCTTTTTTAAGGTGCTTTACTTCAGCTGAAAGGGATCATCTTTTGGGAATGCCTGCTTCCTTCCATTGTTCAGAAAGCCTAAATTAGATTACAATGTAAACTTTTAGACAGGAAATCTGGGACAGAAGAGACCTTCCCAAAAAGACATGTGAACTTATATATATGGTTATAGTTATAGTTACAGATATAGTTGTGTATATGTGTGTATATATAAACATATATACAGATATGTATAGATTAATTACAATTCTGCAAGAAACTTTAGGTATTGATTTTCTTTCTTCTTTTTTTTTAAGGATATGGTTTGAAATCTGGGAATTTCTTGAGAATGGCACTTCCAGTCTTCACAGAATTCTGTGTATAACAAATATCTTACTTTGTCTTTTCTTTAGATGATGAAATCTGAAGTCTGCTAACCACAGATGTGAATGATGTAGCATTCTAACAGAGTCAGAGCAAGAACATCAGAGTATTCCTGCAGTTCTTATAGGAAAACAAAAACATTTTTTTCAATGTTGAAAAAAAATATTTTCAGGAGTCACACCTAGCTGGCTATATTCAAATGCTTTTCATCAAAAGAGTGCAAACACATAGAATAAATTATCTAAATGCAAGACATTTTTCAGTTTCTCAATATGGCTATCATATTATGAAAAGAAAGGTACACTACTTTACCATTGCTGGTTGAGCTGTTTCAGTGTGGCAATGAGTAATTGGCCAATAGGTTCTGAAACAGATGTAAAGTGGCAGTGCAATGTTTCCAGTGGGGTTATTATAAAACACTTGCTTTCTTAGTTTCCAGTATAGAGGGCTTTGGGTCATACAATCCATCAAAGAAATTGGTAACTAAATGAAATCCTTATTCTATCTAGAAATAAAAATCTATATATGATATCTAGAAGACCCTTTTACTGTACTGTCTGAGCACTCACAAGCCTTACAGTAGCTTCACTTATATGTAGTAGGAAATGGAGACTCCCTGAGTGACTTGCCCAAACCCATCAGAAAGGTCTGTGACAGAGTGCTGCTGGGCGCTCAAGTCTACCTACCTTCAGGCAAATGGTCCAACTGCAAGCTCCTTTGTCTTTTCTCCCAGCAGAAAAAGTACAGCTGCATGCAACCTAAAATTGTAAAGGAACTTGATATAGGAAACTGTAGGAGAGATAAAAGAATCAGTAAATTCAAAAATTGAGGTTATATCTGGTCTGAACATCTTTATGACAGCAGAGAAAATAACTATCTGCAAGAGGCTAAAGGACATTCTGCAGTTTCAAATACGTATGCTGCTCCTGTTCCCATTTCCAAGGTTGTTTACTATTATGGCACCATGGCATGTGATATCAAGTCATCTCATATAATGCTACTGACATTTCAGTGCATGTCAGATATGTTTTAGTGCTACATGAAAACATGAGATTTTTAAAGAATGTATGTCTCAATGTATTCCACTGCATTTCAAACATCCAGCAAAAGCTGCATTCGAAATGTGTCTTTGATACCTTTTAAGAAACACAAGGCTGAATTCCATGGTTACACCCCAGCATCTGCAGCTTTTCTCTGCAATTCTGAGCAAAACTGGGAACAGAACCTTTTAAAGCATTTCTCTGTAATTGGACTATTGTAAGGGTTTGGTCTTGTTCTCGAGCATACAGAATCTTTAACGTCTATGACTGACTTCGAAGACAGCCTCTGTCTATTTCTGTGGTTATGAGCATGATGAAAAATACGGCTAGGTAGAAAAAAACCATGTATATAGCTGGTGTAGTTTTGCACTTTTGCTGAGTGTTTATTTACCCAGTTACAATTTACGAAATACGTAACAACAGAATGTGTACAAATGGCCCATAAGTCCATCTGAACTTCCTTAGGCTATGATCATCAGGTAAATTAAGTTGTATTTTCAGTTACTCTCCCAGAATCTCTGAAGTAAAAATCTGGGTAAAGGGCATGATTTTGGTTCACCTCAAAAATGATGACTAAAAAGTGTTGAGAACAAAAATGTCATCTGTTCATAGAATCACAGAATCATAGAATGCTTTGGGTTGGAAGGGACCTTTAGAGGTCACCTAGCCCAACCCCTGCAGTAATCAGGGACATCTCCAACTAGATCAGGTTGCTCAGGGCCTCGTCCAACCTGACCTTGAATGCTTCCAGGGATGGGCCCTCCACTACCTCTCTGGGCAACCCATTCCAGTGTTTCACCAACCTCACTGTAAAAAATTTCTTCCTTATATCCTTATATCTAAATCTACCCTCCTTCATTTTAAAACTGTTACTCCTTGTCCTGTCACAACAGGCCTTGCTAAAAAGATTGTCCCCACCTTTTCTGTAGGCCCCCTTTAAGTACTGAAAGGACTGACTTACATTACAACTGTTGTTGTAATAGTGGTGGGAAATCTCTCTTTGTTTTTAATTATCTGAATCACATCCACTAGCAGCACTCAGGAAAATGTGCAAGATGCAAAATAGTATTAGATCCCAAAGAGCATGTGGTACATATTTTATTTCAGAACATCAGTTACACTACTGAATTAGGATACTGAAGTTGCCGGCTTATCAGACAATTATGCATAATTTAGAATTCCTGGAGACTTGATTCTCAGGCTTTCTAGTTGGTTGTTCAGTGACTAAATTTTTAAATCACTGCCCTGAGTTTGGTGCCTAGTTTCGGTACAGTGCTTCAGGAGACATAAATGTCTAATAATAAGATCTGCAAACTGTGCTGAGCTACTTAAGCTAGCCAGTAGGAACTGTTATAAACAAAGGTGGTCTTAAGCTCTCCTCCAGTACTTACAACTTCAGTCCCAGTGGGACTTGCAACACTGAAGGTCTACTGTACAAAGTGCTATTATTCATTTCTCACAAAATGTGTCTGCAGAAGCCAATGGTGATCCTTCCCTAACCTTTTATCCAATAACTCATGATTAAAGTACTCACCCAGATTGCAGAAAAGGCAGATTCAATTGTCTCCTCTACTTAATGGGATTCAACCTGCCCCCCCATGTCCCAGAAGAGCATCATAATGGCCAGACTATAGGCTATTCTGAGCAAAGGCTTTCTCAGTCCCATAAAAGCTGTTTCATGCTGTCTGAAATAATTGAAACTAGTGGTAGTGCTCTTGTAGCTGTAATGGTCTAAGAATAATAAGAGAAGAAAAGCTTGGTGGGAAAAGGTAATGTCTCCTGTAAGAACATCTGATGTAGCTGAATGAAAAGGACAAGGTCAGGGTCAGCCAAGACATCCGCCAGATCTACAGTAGAAATTTAATTTCACAATAATACATTTAAAGTAAAAGATGTAGGGCCAAAGCAAGAATTACTACAACACTTGGGAATGCGGACATCATCCCTACTCAGATGAGTATTTAATATACATTCCCAATTCATGGGATGAGGACATGGTATTTAGGTAGCTAACTTAGGCGGCTCTAGCTCCATGGTTTTGTCCATTCACCATGTAAGAATGGATATATTCTCCATGAAAGAATAAGCTGCAGTTTGGAGAATACATTTTTATTGTTCTTCACAATTACATACAGAATGCCAGTTAAACAATATCCACAAGCCAGGATAACATCCCAGAGGTCCAAGAGTACAGCTGTACTATTTTCCGGACCACCAATCCCTCATTTACTGTTAACAATCTCGTCAACAGTGCTAAAAAAATTAACATTTTCTTCTCATTTATCTTGCAGAACTGAGTACTGGCAGCTGTAGCCCTTACATGTTAGGGTAATGCATAAAACCAGAGACCTAATTCTTTTTTTTTTTTTTTTTTTTTTTTGATTCATTGGTTGNAAACCGAGATCTTATTTTTTTTTTTTTTTTTTTTTTTTTAATATTTTCTCTAAGATTTTTTCATATTTTAGCTCTCACTTTTAGGTTGAGAATTTGAGTTATATTTTCATTATACCCTTCCCTCCTGACCTGTCCCCTCTTGCCTGTCATAAGTAGAAACAGCTATACTATAAGAAAGACATGAGATGGGGGGAATAAAACGGGATAAAGCATCAGGACAAAAAAGTAAAAATGTTAATTCAGTTCATTTTAGCTAATCAGGCACAAAAGTTCAGTTAAACTATAAAGTCATATAGGGAGTCGTTGGCTGGAAATTCCATATTATAGCCTTTTAATAATATGTTGAAAGCATAAAAATCAATCATATCAGGGCTTAAATCTAATTTGAAAAGTCAGCCTTGGAGGTCTCAATTTTCTTGTTATTTGTGCAAGAATGTTTATTACACAGACATTTGCCATTAATAGTAAGCATTAAAATCAGAACAAAATCTCCACGGATTGATCAAAATGTCAGGTAAGATGTTTATACAAAGTCCAAAGAAGCAAAGAATGCATTACTTCTTAGCTTTGCAGTGTCAATAACAAGGTCAAAATTTTGCAAAGAGCCCTCTCACTGCTGCTACAAGCTGTAAAGGAGGAACTTGTTGATCTACACTTAGCATTTTCTGAAGTCAGAAACACTTTTAGGCCATTGGAAGTCTTATACTACTTAATTCTCAAAAAATACGATGTTTCCTATGCAGAATGTTTCCTATGCATCCTGCTTACAGGGATGGCAGATGCAAAAGGATTGCAACAGCTCGTGGTGGCAGTTAGAACTGAAACATGCACCAAATGGAGTTTTACTGAGACAGTATCAGTCACCAAAGACTGGGTGGGAAGATGGCACAGCAGCTGCAAGCCACATAAAAAAGAGGCCTACGATGAGCTGTAACCAAAACCTTTAGAAGGGAAACGGGAAAATTTTGCACTTAAAAACATAGTTTTGTTTGAGTTTTTATTTATTTTGATAAAATTTGCAAACAAGTGTTGAAACTAAGGCTCTCTGTTCTTCAGAATGTGTAGTAGAGAAAACCTCATTTTGCTATGACATGATTCTTTCGCTTAATTTAGTTTTATTCTAGTTGTTGCATCAGGAATGCAACTCACTTATGTGGAGCTGTTTTCACATTATCAGACTGTATTTTTCATGTCTATTATAATTTATATTATTTTAATATTTTGTATTTTTTCAGTGCTACTGAAATGCTTTTAACTTTCTGAGACAACATATTTTGACATTAACAAAGTGTGACAATTTGACATCAAAACCAAACAATTCAATATTTCTGATTCTACATTTCTTGGAGATTCCATTCTGTGAAAATCAACAACATTTTTGATGTTTCTCTCTGATTTAGAATGAAAACACATTTTTATCTGTAAGATTTTTTCATCAAAGGAAACTCCATTTATGGATTGGACACTGTTGTGACTCTGATACTATGGGAAGGCAGCTATCCATCATTTAGGAGAAGCAGACACCTCCAGAAGGTGATTCATCCAGTTCTAAAATAGGTGTTTCAGAGAGTTGGGATAAATCATCTGCTAGAGGTGCCCGTTTTCCTGCACTGATTGGGAAATCTGTTTAGGCAACTAGCTTAGACTTTGGCAAAAAATTTAGATGTCTGAAGTGGGACAGGAGTCCCATCCAAAATGGGCCTAAATTCAGAGATAATTTACCTATTACCACTGCAAGTCAGGGACTCTAAATAGTTACAATTGATGTACCACACATGAGATAAGTTTAAGTTTGAGTAAATGGTGGGAAGGGAGTGTTATTTTAATTTACACTATCTTACAGTTTCCTGGTAAGGTTTCTTTTGTTTGTTTCCTTGCTATATTCCTTCTGTTGCATTCTTCTTGCAGGCTTGCAGGTGATAAAATCTAAAAACACTGGCTCCCCTGAATCCATGTTTACATCACTTCTGTATTTGGCCTAAAGTCTTTAGCCACGAGTCAACTAATTATTTAAATCCAATCAATTGCTTGACTGCAGCAGACACAGAAAGTAAGAATCCTGATTAGCTGGTGAGGATGTTAGCTTTCCTTCTCACAGGACACTCTCTGAGAGTGGATTATGTTTTAAAAAGTAAACAAAGTCATGGGGAGACTAAGCTTTAGAAAAACACACTTTCTGATCAGTTACTCTCTTCCCAGGAGCCACATGTGATAGATGTCATTTTTCTTGAGCTGTAAAAACTAAATACCCTAAGCCTTGCTCTGTGGTTTCTATTCTGACTCCACTCAGAAAACTGCTCGCTCAGAGTGTGGTTGAGACCCCTGATGCCATGTTATACTCCAAAGAATTACAGCGAGAAGCTCACCAGTGATTTGTATTGTTGTGCACACAGACTGCATTATGCAGTGCTGTGGCCAGACTAAGACAGCAAAACTTGGGGGTTTTACCAATTATTTTCTTTCCCTATTAAGACTTTTGAGTGACCTGAGCTCTGGTGAACTAAATTAAAGATTCCTGCTGGTGCAGGTGACTCAGTCCCTCCTGCCTTTTTTCACATGAGCAAAATTGCACAGCTCCATACCTTGCAGAAGTTTGAACACTTACTTCAGGATGCCACTATAATATTCTCCTGGACTCAGCTGTGCCATCAGCAGTCTATGCTTCATAAGCAGAGTACATCCAAGATTTCATGTATTTTGCCTCAGAGCAGCCAGGAAAAGCAGGAAACTTCTTTTATCTGTATTTTCACCAATGTGAACTGAAACACAGAAAACCTAAAGCTTCTCTATACAGTGAAAACAGACATACAGCCACCTTGCTCCAAACCCAGCCCTGAGCCAGGCATGGTCCCAAAGCCATACATCTACACTCAGGTAGCTGGGAGCCACCAGCAGGGCCCAGCTGCGTCGAGGAGAATGTGTCTGGTAAGTGGATGGTTTCCTGCCTTCCAAACTGCAACAGTGTCATGGCCCTCAAGGACAAAGCACAGACAGAGAAAGGCCTTGACTGCCTGTCCTTGGGTCGGCAGCACGCCCGCCTGCGATTTCCCAACCACCCTGGGCAGTCTGTGGAGGACTCAAACCAAGAGCTCGGGCAAGCTTTGTGCTTTGGAAGGTAACAGTATGCCCACATGAGTTCACTGAAAGTCAAGGGACTGCATTTTTTTAGATTATTTTTACAAAGTGCTCAGCAACTGTACAAGTTCTGTGAGTTGTTTCAGCATGCATTTCTGAAATATGTCCCGTAAAACTGATATCCTGTAAATACATTATGCAAAGCTATAAGGAGCCAGTAATGTCAGATGTGAGTCAAAGCTTGCAGGCATTATATAGTCCATTAAAGAAAGACTGAGGACACTGGCTCACCACGGTTATCGCATGAACTATGCAATATTTGAGTTCTGTGTGAATTAGTGGAACCAAATAGAATTATTTAGCACTCCTCATTAGTGGAATAATCTGGTATGAAAAAGGCAGTTGTGGGGTTTCTTCAGTTTGCTTGCGTTTCTGCCATTCCTGTGATAGTTTGCAGACTTTTTGCTTAAGGAACCAAACTACTAATTTTGTTTCTCAAGATGGGTTTCTAAAATTGGGGGTATGCTTGCAGAACACTCGATCTCCTGCAGAGAGCACAAATTTCCAAGTGGCACTGGGTGCCTTGTTGATTCGAATTGTTGCAGTGGTTTGCCTTTTGTTTTTGCTTCAGAGACTTACATTGCATGGGGCTATAAACTGAGCTTTCATTGCAGTGGATTGTAAGACCACTGCGTTGTGATAGTGTGTGTGTAACCATGGCTACTACTTTTTTTCAGTCCATTTTTCCTTGTACGTAGCTGCAGTTGTACTTTTGGGGTTACATTATTTGCACCTCATTTTTGAACAGGACTTTTTGAAATAGAAGTCTTCTCTCATACAGAGTTGTCCACTGTCTCCAGTCTTCCTGACTTTGTGAAAAGAGGTTAGAGTGAAACCATTCAACTCGCACTTTATATTTTGACTGAAACTGTTAAAAGCTGATCACTTCTAGGCAAGTCTGCAAGCTCACACTTGCTATTGACAGTGAGAGCTGGTGTTCATGACACAATTCAGGGAAAGCATCTTTCCTTGAGATAAAGCGCAGCAAAGCAAACTGCACACCTTTCATCACAGTGCGCAGTGGGAGGAGGTCCTGAGCCAAAGTCTGCTGACATCAGTTAAATCTTTTCATTTACTTCAGTATTATTTTTTTGGCCCTACAGTAAAGTGACTCTTTTCCACTGCTAAGCAGCAGGCAAGAGGATCTGAGCAGTAGTAATGCAGAAGTATGGGGATGGAGTGTGGTTCTGTAAGGTCTGTCAGTGTATTCAGAGGGGATGTCACTTGGGAGACCCTATTTGAGAGGTAGAATTGGTCTCTTAAAATCTGGTTTTCTGCCTTAGATGTAAAAGACACTGTCACTTATCTTCACACACACACAAAATGAGGAATTTAAGCAAAAACAGTTTTTGCAACTCGGCCAAGCAGCAAAGCTATCTAACCTCTGACAGAAAAATACAGAAAGCACTAAAGAAAACTCTGTTGGTGTGACAACTGCCACTGTTTCCTTCAGATCATTTAATCAGATTGAGACTGCATGTGAACACCAGCGCAAAGCAGTATAAGCCTACAAAAATCAGTAGAGCTCTTCCGACTGCGAATCTGGCCCCAAAGGCACACTTTGAAACAAAGCAATAACTAATTTTTTTCAAGCTGGCTATTAAGAACAATCCATGACAACAATGGCTAATGGAAACAGCCAGCTCCAAAATGCAGAGCTAATGCATTGCCTTCAAAAGAAACGGAGTTAATCAGTTATTACCACTAGCTGCCCTGCTTGGGCACAGCCTCTGCTAGAATGAGCTGTCTGTTTGGATCCATAAAGTGTATCCTGTAGACCAGAGTGCTAAGTAGTTTATAGCACGATTTTTTGTCCTGCTTTTGGAGAGGCTTACTTTTTCATTAATATATATACATATGCATATTTTTTATTGGCTCTTGCTTGTCGCAGGAGAGATGTCAGTAGCTGACTGTTAAAAAAACATTAAAATATTAGACCATTATGTGAGGTGAGGTGATAATGTAGCTTATATTGCCTAGCTGTTATACCAGCTTTCTGGTCAGGGAGCTGTAAGGATTTGTTGAAAAATAATGATTCTAAATTTGCTATACTCATGAGTGCAATTAACTGAGAATAGACTTCAGACTTCAGGGAATAAGAAGTCTGCTGCTGCTGGCTAAGAAGTGATTAGTAACTGGCGTAAAACTTCACTGTTTGGGTAAATACAAAAATGAGACATTAAATATGCTAGAACCATCTAAGCTCTCCTTATCGCTACTTATGACTACTGACAACAGGCGTGTTTGTGATATGACATGAAGCCAGAATTAACTTTACATATAGAATTTTCTATTCTGCTCACACTCTGTGGAGACAGTATTGCTGTCTGAGTGATTGGTTACGAGTACAGCTTTTTGCTTTGATGCACTCTTCTCAAGTCACATTTGCTTTTCACACAGTCTGTTTTCTCACAGTTCATGCTACCCTCATTAGTATTTTAATCAATGCTCCAAAGAAGTGTAGAGGAAACTGCTGATTAGCTAAAGCTAACATTCAAAACTCCAGACCCTGGAGCCACGGTGAATCTGCTTCTGCTGTCCCTTAAGACCTGCTCTGATACCTGATTGCCTCAACTGTGTAGACAACTCAGGCAGCAGCCCAGCTGTGTGGCCCCACTGGGCCGGTATGCCGTGTGTACAAGTACACTCGGTCTCCCTGTACCTCACCACACCATGTCCCCAGAGGCTGTTGAAGGCAGTCTGTGAAGCAGCTGTGAAGATGGAGGTGAAGGAGCACATTGTGCTCTTCCCTCATCTCCAGACTGCTCTTTAGCAATGGTGTGGATATAGCCAAGTAATCTTCTAACCTATAGGTCTGCGGCCCTCACTCCTCCCAGCCAAAACAATTCTTCAATTTATGTCTATTTTCAGTCCCAGAAGGGTGCGCCATCCAAGCTGTTATTTTGTCTGATTTTCTTATGTATGCTATTTGGGCATCTTGTTCTGGTCTCACCTATACAAATTCATTCTTGAATGTGTGCCTTTCAACTATAACCCCTGTTCCTTTCTGTCTTTTCGAGTATCCCATCCTTGACTGTTCTTGTGTTCCACGTACTTTTTTTCTCAAACATATTTCTCTCCCTTCTTCTAAGAGTAGATTCTTGACTTTCCAGGTAGTCAAGCCTTCCCCTTTCCCAGGGTATTTCTCAGTGTTTTTACCACCTTCAAAATTTCCTTTCAACTTTCTCTTTCACTGCAGAGAAAATGGCTGATGTTTTTCTCATAAAGCTTTCTCCGCATCTGAGGCTGGCTAGACTTTATGACCCAAGGAAAGAATATTAGATGTTATGATATCAGAGGGTGGATTGTAATATAAATTTTGAGAAAGCTGTGTCTTCCAAGCCCAGTCTGAGGGGATAAGAAAGTAAATACATTTCTGAATAAGCACCAAACGTGCAGATTCCTGAAGTGCAAGTGCAAAATGTTTCTGTCCAGGAATATGGAGGAATTGTTGTTGAAAAAAACCATGCTTGAAGCTCTAACCACCAAAGTTAGTTCATAGCATGATAAATTGCCATTTATGATGATGCAGGGAGAGTAAGGTAGAAAGTGTGGAGTTCAGGCAAGTGTAAGATTAACCCACTACTTCAAAGTACAACCAGCCTTTTGAATGTGACTCTGTGTTTGTTGATACAGTGTAGAAACTGTTAAGGTTGATCCTAGCTAACTAACGTAGTCCTTGAACTTGTGCCAATTGCTTCCTTGCCATGGCCTTAATAACTCAGCTTCTGACAGTCCCTCCATCCCTGCTACCACACACATTTTCTAACTAGATAGTAGCCAGGTAGGACTTGTAATGTTGAATGGGAAATTCATTTAGAGCATGACTAATTTATAGGTCTGTGCAAAAGCTTTGGTGAGAAGCATAACTCATTCAGAGTCCTGGTGGTTTTAGATACTTGCCAGCTGCATAAATAAACCTGTGTGCATATGACTTAAGAGCATATCCCCTTCCTAGTCTCTTCCTCTGCCTTCCTTCTTCCCAGGCACATCCAGTAAGTGATTCCCTAAGATGCCAGGCAAACTACTGATTCTGTCCAGGTTACCAGCTGCTTCAAAGAGAAAAGGTATTTATTCAGGTCAAGCTGTCCCTCTACCTCAGACAAGTTCCTGTTGATGCACAGAAAAACTTCAGGAGGTAGTCACTTCCTTTGGTAAACCAAAAAGAGGGGTTGGGCCTAAGCTTTAATGACAGAGGCAGTTCACCATTCTTAGTCTGCTATTCCCACCAGAGAGTGGCCAGGGTGAGGTTAGGACAGCAAGAACAAGGCGAGCAGATAAGGAATCTCAGAGATGGGGAGTTACAACAGGTCCTTCCCCCGTGGGAGGTGGTGGCAGCTCAGAGGGGGAAAGGGTTCTGCAGGAAATAGCCTCATGAACGTCAGGCTTATGGTGGGAGAGCTACTACCTGTACAAACCAGAGCAGGCACTCGAAAAGTCTCTCAGCAGATTACCTAGGCTTAAGATATTTCTCAGTAGCAAATGTCTTTTTTTTTTCCCTAATTCGCTAACTATTGAACTATTTTTTGGTGCTCTGCAGTTTGCTTAAAAAGGCATCAGTTTCATAACACTGCTATTACACACATCTTAAATATCAGCCTGTATCATTTAATCTCACCTATTCACATAAGTTGGAGAGCTAAAGATTGAAATGCTACAGTTCTTTCCCTAGAAGTTAACAGCTCCGTATTACTGTCAATCTATTAATTGCATTACTACCTTATTAATAGAATCCAAATGATTTTTTCTAATCTTGCATGCTTTTTAAAGGGAAAAGTCCAGGGAAGATTAAAAGTCACCGGAGTTTCACTGAAATTAATAAAACCAGCCATGACCAGGGAAAGAACAGCCTGCTCCTTTCGGTTCTACAGTATGTCATCAAACTTTAAACCTGTTGGGAATACCTGTAAGATGACAAAATGTTTTTGTAGAGGAAGACACAAAATATGTACAAAGATATTTTCATTCATAAGTCCAATTTAAATCAGTGGGAGATAGGTGTCAAAGTCTTTTGTGGATCTAGGCTGTAGGCTCAGATCCTGAAATTGTTCCTGAACTGTTTTTCTCCTTCCTTAAGGTGACTTATTTTCCCTAAGCAGAGGCTAAATAAGGAAAAAAAAAAACCAAAAGAGATAAATATTTGTACAATCTGGGGAATTGTTTTCATAAGTCTTAAATTCAGTTTCATTCCTACTGACTTTATGGGAGATTTGATAGGAAAGGATCTCTGTATTAAACCCTTTTTAGGCTTAGACATAAGTGGCAATTTATGCTCTGTTGCACAGGTGTAGTATCTTCACTAAATGCTACTGAATACTTCTGAATTTCAGCTTTGTATAACAAGTCACAATTTGACAAATACGTTCCAATAATTGCTTTCCTTGAACAAAAAACTACTTATGCAGGGAAAAAATCATATATAGAAATATACAAATTTTGTAAGTTAGTGTTTATGTAATTTGGTTTATTTATTAGGGGGTTTGGTTAACAGTGGTTAAAAAATGGACTAACAACACCTTCCAAAGAAATCCAGAGTCTGACTCCTATTACTGGAAGTGGGGGATTTTGTGCTATTTCAACATCACAGAAATTAAAGGAGAACAAACCCTTTCCATATCTGAAGGCTACTGCTGGAATATGTATGTACCAGTGACCACCCACTCCTCTCATGTGGCTGCAAATTACCTCATAAGTGTTTATTCACTCAGCTGGTTTGAAATAGAGTGATTTACCTTTCTTAAGGCATAGGCACACATTCATTTAACAAACAGCTAGAGATTTTTAAATTGAAGTATTTATCAGTATACTGGTTTTGGCTAGGATACAGTTAATTTTCTTCACAGTAGCTAGTATGGGTCTATATTTTGGGTTTGTCCTGAAAACAATGTTGATAATACAGGGATATTTCAGTTGTTGCTGAGCAGTGCTTACACAGAGTCAGGGCCTTTTCTGCTTTTCACACTACCTCACCAGTGAGTAGGCTGGAGGTGCACAAGAAGTTGGGAGGGGACATAGCCGGGAGAGCTGACCCCAACTGCCCAAAGCAATATCCCAGACCATTTGATTTTGCTCAACAATAAAAGCTGGGGCAAGAAGAAGGAAAGGGTGGATGTTCAGAGCGATGGTGTTTGTCTTCCCAAGTAACGGCTACATGTGATGGAGCACTGCTTTCCTGGAAATGGCTGAACATCTGCCTGCCGATGGGAAGCAGTGAATGAATTTCTTGTTTTGTTTTGCTTGTGTGCGTGGTTTTTGCTTTACCTCCTAAACTATCTTTATCTCAGCCCACGAGTTTCACTCTTTTACCCTTCTGATTCTTTCCTCTATCCCATTGCGGGGGGTGGAGGAGAGTAAATGAGTGGCTGTGTGGTTAAACCACCACAATCAGTTCCAGCACAGAATTCCAGGGCTTGATTTCATCTACTAAGGGAAGAGGTTTGCCCAAAGCCATGAGACTTTGGAGCATCGTGGCTGGAGAGCAGTCAGAGCCTGTTCCGCTTTGGCTGTGAAAGCAATAACCACAGTTATTGGAATAATTAGTGTTGGATCAATTAGTATGGGATCCATGGGGTCAGTAATGTTTTACTCCATGTAGGTGTTTCATGCGTGAAAGTACATCTAATGTAAATAATTACATTTAGATATACCCATCAAGTACATGTGTTTGATCTTAGTAATTCAGAATCTCTCAGAACTTGACTCTTTAGATACATACCTGGGTAACTGAGAGCTTGTGTAATACCGAGTATTGGAGATGAATCTTGGCATAGATGTTAAAGGAAGAAATTCAAAATCAGCAAATTCCTTTTTTATGGATTTTCTTGGCCGGAGAATCCTGCTGCTACAGTGAAAAATCTGTCAATTCACTCATTTGTGGCAGCTGCACCAAAGATAGTGGCATTGTGGGTCCGTGGAATCTGCTTGTGGAACTGCACTCAAGCAGCCATACTGGTACTTTGTGCAAGGATTTGTTACAACTGGTCTGTGTGAATTGCTGGCTTAAGGCATGTAATATTGCCAGAGGTCAGGCCAAACACCATAACATGCTATACAATGTACAGAACTTTCCATTAGTAGTCACAGAATCATAGAATAGAATCATTAAGGTTGGAAAAGACCTCTGAGATCATCTAGTTCATCTAGTCCAACCAACAACTCAACACCGCCATGCCTAGTAAACCACATCCCAAAGTGCCACATCTACATGTTTTTTGAACACCTCCAGGGATGGGGACTCCATCACCTCCCTGGGCAGCCTGTTCCAATGCCTCACCACTCTTTCAGTAAAGAAATTTTGCCTAATATCTAATCTAAACCTCCCCTGGTCCAACTTGAGGCCATTTCCTCTCATCCTATCGCTAGTTACTTGGGAGAAGAGACCAACACCCTCCTCACTACACCCTCCTTTCAGGAAGTTGTAGAGAGCGATAAGGTCTCCCCTGGGCCTCCTCTTCTCCAGACTGAACAATCCCAGTTTCCTCAGCCACTCCTCATAAGGCTTGTTTTCCAGATACATAGTATCGGCATAGTCAATACATAGTAAAGGCAACCTGGACCTTAACATTTTATTTTTCCACCAAATCCCCATTATGAAAGGCTCAGTAGACTCCTGTGGCTGGAGTGACAGCGATAGTCAACTCTGAGGGCTAATAACCCAGGTGGGGTTTCTGTACAGAAGGAGTTTTTCTCCATGTATAAGTACATACTTCTTTTGAAGAGCTTAGCAACATGAAGCAGACACAGGTGATGAGCTATGCTTATTTCCATAAGCCCCCTTTTTTTTTTTTTTT